>MU854455.1:0-90450 GCA_033296685.1 Parachaetomium inaequale | reverse complement strand
AGACCTAGAAGAAGGAGATAATCCTTAAGTAGGAGGAAGATATCCTATAGATATTGGGAATATAGCTAGTAGTAGGTAAAAAGGTAAAGGACTAGTTATATCTTAGGCCTATACTCTAGACTTATTATTATTATTCTTAGGAATAGGGATTAATGTTTATTATATAATAAATACTAGATAGGAAACTCTAGATTATCTCTACTCTTAAAGTTAGTATCCTCTATACCTTTGTCATCCCTATTCCTATCCTCTTCGGCCCTATCCTTATAATTAGACTCGCCTCTTTGATATTAAGTTATCTCCGTTATAATATCTACCTCTTTAGCTTATATCTTCTTAATAAAAGCTATCTAACCTCTAGTAGGGCGTTCTAAGATCGATAAAACTAAGCTAGCCCTAGTAGCTTTATATCGTTTTAGCTTATCCTAGAGGAAGAGGTACTATAGAAGGAAAGGATATTTTATATTAAGCTCGAGCTCTCCCTCGAAGTGTAATATAATACTTTTATAAAGAATAAAGATATCGCAAGGGAGGAAGTTATTTAAGTTAAGCCTATCTAATTCCGCTAAATAGTTTAGAGCCTCCTAACGTTCTATCGGCAATAGGATACTATAATCTATAGTAACTCCTTCTAGAGGAGAGAAATATATCTCCTATAGAATTCCTAGATAAATATATAGTCTGTTCGACTAGCGGCGGATAGTATAGGAGTTCTATTGGTATATAAAGTTAGTAATCTCCTAATAGATTTAAGGTATATAGGTAAAGAGTAGTATAATTCGATTAGATAGCTACTTACTACTCTATACTCTAGTCTTCTCGAGGTTAGTAAAGAGCGCCTAAGCTTTTATTAACGAATAGAGTTATATAACTTAGGGATTAATTATCTTTGATTAGGCTCGATTATCTTTAATTGGACTACTTAAGATAAAACTTATCTACTAAAAACCTATTCTTACCTTATATAGGTAATACTACTAGGACTTGATTTACTAGTTCTTAGTACTCTTCCTATAGCTCTAATAGTCCTTGAATATAAATAGCTTCTCTTACCTATAGAGAAGTATATTAGGGTTAAAGGTATTAATATCAATATAGAGCTTAGGCTATCCTTCCTCTCTAGGTATATACTACTTAATATACCTATCCTAATAGTACTAAGGTCGAAGTCGCCGATACCGCTCTATCCCTATAGAGAGCTAATAATATATACTTATAGTAAGTACTATCTCCTTGCCCCTATTAGAGCGAATAACTATAGGGATAACCCTATAGTCCTTGGTAATCCTAAGGTATTAAATAAAGATCGAGCGTTCAGTAAAGGTAGAGATCCTTATATAATACTAGGGGATAAAACAGGAGTATATATCAATACTACTATAAATCTCGAAACTAAACTGCTAGAGCTTATAATATATATCTATAGACTAGGTATAATTTAAGCTAGAGAGGGTAAACTCTCCTCTCTTTACTCTAACCTTTTCGAGCTATTCCTAGACCTCTCTTAGGAATTCTATTATAAGGATTTAGTAGATAGTATTTTATAAGATATTAATACAAATAACCTAGTATATATATTACTAAATAGCCTAATAGCTAAGCTATAGGAAAAGAATAGATAATATTATAGAGCTTTTAAAGAAGGTAAAGAGCTATTCCCGATATTTAGCTAATTCGTTCTAGGAAAGGGATCGAGAGATTCTAAGTTTTTAATAGAGTACTACTACCCCTTTTTAAAATACTATAAATCTAGATTCCTTAAGATACTTAAAGAACTAGGTATTAGTTAGATAAATACTCTAGTACTTCTCTTCTAAACTTTTATAAAGCTAATTAGTATCTAGGGTCTTAACTCGATAGATAGGGACTTCTAATTTATATAACTATTAGAAGAATAAGCTTTAGCTTACTAAGAAGGAATAGATATCTTTAAGGTCTTAGAGGATTTATTTAATTAGGACTTTCTTCGAGTAGCAAGATAAAATAAAGTCCTTAAAGGGCTTAAGCTCCTTCTTTAAGCAAACTATTTTAGGAAGATTAAACTTTTTAAAAAGAAGAAGGGGAAGGGGGGTAATTGAAGTAAAGGAATAGAGAAAAGGGGAAAAAGGAAGAAATTTCTTTTCCTAGCTAAACTTCGGGAATAATAGAATTAATCTAACTTAAATAGTTAGACTATAGATTTAGAAGTTAAAAAATTTATTTAGCTAGAGTAGAAGAATATTAATTATTAATATCTTATCTCTAAGATATATCTCTCTATCTAATATCTCTATCTATTTAACTCTCCTTCTAAATATCTAAAACAAATCCCGAAAACAATATAAAATTCTTAAAAATAATAGTTATTTTAGTCCTTTACTCCTTCTAGAGCTTATACTCCTTAACTATAGTATCCCTTAGATAATCCTATAATATATTTACCTATCTCTCTAACTCCTATAGTAAAGCTTTCTAATAGATCCTACTTATTAAAAGTAGTAGCTTCCCTTTAGCCTTTTACTTCTCCTTTAGCTACTAGGCCTTAAGGTCTAGAATTATTAGTAAATAAGAATTAATTTAAAAATATTTAGAAAATATACTATAATAGAGTAAGTATATATTACTATATTCTAAATAGAGGTAATTAATATATATATCTTTAGTAAACTTAATCTTAGGCTAGAAATAGTAATTAGCTAGGCCCTTACTCTTAATTAAAGTATATTACTAGTAGAGTATCCTTATAGTAAAGGGTTTAGTAAAGAGAAAGAGTATAAAGGACTTAGTATATAGCTAAATATTAAATTTAAAAGGAATAGTAATAAGCTCTCTATTAATATAGATTTAGTAAAGAGTAAAGAGTTACTTAGTTTCCTAATAATATAATTAGTAATATAAAAACTTTTTAAAATAGAATCTAGATATCTTACCTTAGTAGTATCGAGTAACTTATAAACCTTACTAAAGCTAGTAGCCTTGAGCTTTATAATAATCTAAGCTATCTAAGCTTTATTAGTAGAATAGTCTTTAAAAAGGGTAGAGAGCTTAGTACTTACAATATCGGAATTATCGCTTTCGCTGTCTTTATCGTACTAGTACTCAGTAGGGGCTTGTAAGGGGCGCTATATTATAAAACTTTATTTTTAGAATAGGAAAACAGTCGGTCGGTATAATCACGAGACAGGTATACCTAGAGAAAATATTAGTGACAAGCTAATTGGTACAATCAAGGATGATCTAACCGGGAGAAGCTTGATACGCGAGACGTAGCGTAATGTAGCTGAATGCGATCTTATTCCCGTTGTTGTATACGAAGTGGATTGATTGCTGAAAGCGAGGTTGGGTAGAGGTTTGCAGGTGCAACGGTGGGGTGTGTGGATGAAATTCCGAATGCGATTTGGGTTTTGGGAGTAAGGCGGGTTTGACGCTCCGTAGATACTGTTGCCTTCATGTTGTGCCTGAGCCAGGTTCCCGTCCAGATCCATGGACCGGGAGCGGGGCCGTCCGTCCGGCGAATTGTGGAGCTCTTCCAGGCCCTTCCTGGCCCTAACGTCCCTGAAGGCGGAACAGCCCGCGCGGGAGGGGCGCTGAGGCAACAGCTGATCGTCAAAGTCTGCCATCAGACCACCTGGGCATGCCGCCTAAATTTTTGTCTGGAAACGGCCATCTGGAATTTGCAATAGTCTGCACCTGGGCCAAATAACCAACGAACATGTCCCAAAATACACCACAAAATCCCGGGCTGCGGGTGATCCCGCCGCGGAGATGCTGGGTTCCCCAGACAGCGTCCGGAACGGCTGAGTCAGCCGGTTTCTGTTATCAATTGTGAGCTGATCTTCCTCTGTTGGAGCCTGTCCGAGCCTGGAGTCCCAGGACATCCGATAATCCAGCAGGAGGCTATCGCCGCGCGATAAACCCCACCAAGAAAACTGGATGAGCTGCGCCAACCGGGCCAATTGCAGACATGGAATTTGGCATCAGACGGCGCGATAACTTATCGATAGTTATCCGGACCCGGCAACGGCCCTCGGAGATGTGCGGTTCGACATCGATCGTACGGGCCGGGTGGTCCCACCGTCGCGGGAACGTCAGGCGAGCCCGGGGCAGTGTGTGACAGCGGGGAAAATTTCGGCGCAGAGTTTGCTTCGTGTGTCGAAGGCGACGGATCGGGGTTTGGCGGCAGGCTCGCCATGAAGATAAATAACTCCCGAATCCCTGGCGGTCGTCGAGGTATCGGTCGGATCGGCACTGTAACATCATCAACCGCACTTCCCCACTTGTCCAAGACCCCGAAATAGGGCACTGCACCCGGCAGACGGATCCTGCAAACCTTGAAACGACGCAGATTTGACATTCGTCAAATCCCTCACCCTTGAGCCCTCCCACTTAAACCCAACCCATCAACCAACCACCAACCATCCACCACCCAAGCCCCAACCAACAAGCACTTGCTTGCACCATGGCCGCTGTCACCGAGAGTCAGATCGCCATCGTCAAGGCGACGGCGCCAGTCCTCCAGGAGCACGGCGTCGCCATCACCACCGTCTTCTATGAGAACCTGCTCCGGGAAAACCCAGACCTCCACAACATCTTCAGCAGCTCCAGCCAGGCCACCGGCCGGCAGCCGCGCGCCCTCGCCGGCGCCGTGCTCGGCTACGCCACGTACATCGACGACCTCCCCAAGCTGGCCCACGCCGTCGAGCGCATCGCCCACAAGCACGTCTCGCTGCAGGTGACCCCCGCGCAGTACGACGTCGTCGGCAAGTACCTGATCCAGGCCATCGGCCAGGTGCTCGGCGCGGCCGCCACGCCGGACATCGTCGACGCCTGGGTCGCCGCGTACGGCGCGCTCGCCGCCGTCTTCATCAACCGCGAGGGCGAGATGTACAAGGCCAACGCGGCCGACCACTGGACCGGCTGGCGCAAGTTCCGCATCGCGCGCAAGGAGCAGGAGAGCAGCGTCATCACGAGCTTCTACCTGGCCCCCGCCGACGGCGGCGCGACCCCACTCCCCAAGTTCTACCCGGGCCAGTACGTCAGCCTGCAGGTGCGCGTGCCGGAGCTGGGGTACCTCCAGAGCCGGCAGTACTCGCTCAGCGAGGGCCCCACGCCCGCGGGCGAGTACTACCGCATCAGCGTCAAGAAGGAGGAGGGCGACGCCGCGACGGGGGTGCCGGGGCTCATCTCCAACCTGCTGCACGCGCGGTACGCCGTGGGCGACGAGGTCGAGCTGTCGCACCCGCAGGGCGAGTTCTACGTCGACCCGGCCGACACGTCCAAGGAGGGGGTCCCCGCGGTGCTCATCTCGGCCGGCGTCGGCGCCACGCCGCTCAAGGCCATCCTCGACAGCCTGACGACCACCACCACCACTGGAGGCCAAGCCCCGCCCGTCGTCAAGCGGCCCGTCTCGTGGATCCACTCGGCGCGGTCGAGCGCCATGCAGCCGTTCGGCGACGCGGTGCGGCAGATCTGCCGCGAGAACGAAAACGTCACGGCCAACGTGTTCCTGCGCAGCGTCGGGCCCGAGGACAAGGCCGGCGTGCACTACGAGTTTGGCGACATGCGGCTGGACCTGGCCAAGCTGGACGCGGAGCGCGACCTGTTTGTGGGCGACGCCCGCGCCGAGTACTTTGTTTGTGGGCCGGAGCCGTTCATGGTCGACGTGCGGGCCGCGCTGGAGGCGATGGGTGTTGAGAGGGGGAGGATCTTCCTTGAGCTGTTTGCGACGGGCGATGTGGCTTAAGTAACTAGACGATGTCAGCGGAGTTGGGTGGGCTGGGAGGAAGACTGGGGAGGGAGTATAGGGAAGCGGACGGGGTTTGGAGTAACGGATTTGGCTTGTTGTTGTTTCTTGCTGTTCATGGGCATTCGCGTTGGATAGGATACCTTGGTAGAATCGGAATATCATCTCTTCTCTCTCTTACATGGAGCGACTCGTTCAGCTGGTGCCTGCCTCCGTTCCAGTTATGAAGGACGACTGGGGAAAGTCGACCCTTTTAATGATGTGGTCACCGGACACCCCTCCCAGCGGTTAGTTCCGTCTCTGTCTCTCCCTTCCCGATTGAGTGCTGGCGAGTCGCATCTCCAGCAACCCCGCTCCATCGTGTTGTTGTTCTTCCGCGGAGGACGCTAAGCGCGAGGGCTGGCGGAAGCCAATGGCCATTAGGGCAGCCAATCACGAGCCGGGAAACCTCCGGCTCAGGTCGTGTGGGGTAATCGTCGCTGGCATTGATGACAGTGAAGGTTTGCGAAGTGGAATTGTCTGAGATTTGTGGAAGAGGGCGCCAGATTCTCATCAGTACAGTGTCTTCTGCTAGCTTCATCAATCCGTCAGAGAAGTCAAAGGGCGCTCTTATTCCCCCCCTTTTGGAAATTCCCGTTTCCCAGTTCCCACCTCCCAGCCTGAGCTGAACCAAAGCACCCAAGCCTCCCGGCTGTGGTGAGAGTGCTTGCGAGAATCGGGAACCCAAAGCACTTCACCCGGCAGTCCTGCCAGCAGAAGGCAGCTGTCAAGCTCGTACAACTGTGTTCCCAAAAGCCGCTGACAACCGGAGCGCGGGCCGAACCTAGCCTCCTCGGGCTTCGCGGGCACGGGCTTCACGGGCAGGGGCTGCGACGTCACCCAGCAACCAGAGAGGAAGAACAACGCGGCGGCCCCTGACGTGGGACACCAGGAGAGCAGCGAGTGCAGCGATTTCAAGCCGTTTCTACCAAATCAACAACCGCGCAGTATAATATAAACCGAGAGCCAGCTGCCGTCAAGGAATGGCTGAAGCCGACGTGGGGCCGTAGAACGAAAGGAGCGAGTGTGATCTCGATTGATTGCACCCCTTTTTCGACATGACGATTGTGTAACGTGTCGTTGTTTACTGTGCTCTCCCTTCTCCAATTCGGCTCCGTACATTCAAAATGTGTATATCCACGGCTTGGAATTAACCCGGATCCTCCGTCTGCCGCTGGACTGACGTGGCTCCTGCTCATGTTCTTCGACGAAACGGTCTTGGCCTGCCACAGTACTTCTTCTCGCTTTTGGCGCCGTGGCTGTTCCAACTCTGACGCCGCGGATTGGAGGAGGGAAGCACTAGGGCAGATATGGCATGGATGCGGGGAAATGCTCGACAGCTTCCACAGTATACGAGCGGCAGATGTGGGAGTGCACGCGGGACAGTACGTTTCAGAGGTCAATGGTGTGCCGTTGCCCATTGAATATCGTGATGGCACGAGGCCGACTCAAGGTTGGTAGGCTGAAGCATCTACAGTTGGGCGCATTTAATTTTCGCGACTCGGGCCCGCGTCAGCTTGCCAGAGCATCTTCCTGTCCCAGTCCCTCGGGTCGGGTTACCCCAAGAGGCTGTGGAAGGTGGCACAGAGCATTCCATACATCTACCGCGAGACATCTGTGTAACTTGACGTATAAGTGCAATTGAGCCGCATGGGACGTCGCTTTCTGTCATAAATATCGACCTCCAACGCACGCTCGCTTGCCGCGGGGCTCAGAAGTCGGATTGCCATTCCGCGAGATCATCGGCAGCCTTCTGAAGCCCAACTGCTACCTTACAGTAGAATATTTGGACAGTGACACTTCAAGGGACGGCTTCCATCGCAGCGGGTGGATTGGGCTTCCAGGTTGAACTCGGCTAGAGGCCCGTCCTGCCGTCCTGATCGAAGAATTCGGTACAACATCGTGGGGCTGCGGCGAGAGGATGGGTCAGAGCAACCATGACATTATGCTAGACACTCGGAACAAGAAGCATGACGGGATAGTTGTCAGGTCTCTGTTTCTTGTCAATGCCGTCCATGACACTGGGAAACAGGTCGACGCTCAGCGGGCTCGGTGTTTACGTACACAACCCTCTCTAGAGTCCCTCGCGAACCTGAACACTGGGAAGGTGCAGAGTGAATCAACAGGATCACAGTGGATATCGACGGCAGAGACGACGTCACTCAACCACCACATGATCACTCTGATCCACGACACGAGTGCCTCATGTTGATTTCCAGACCGCGACCCCACGAGCACAGGGCAACTGGGCGCGTTGACCGCGTTGAACGCGTCAGGGCCCATCAAGTGAATTGCTGATTAGACTCTCTGGGCTCTGGGGGAAAAAAATAGAACAGACTGGTGTGAGACTGGTGTGCGGCCGATTTGATTATTGGCTGCAAGTAGCCATCACAGCCCGTGAACTCTCACTGTATGGAGCAGAGTCCCTCCAGCGTGGCTCCTAGGAGAAGGCCTGCGGTTTGCTGCTCGTGCTCGTCCGCCAGTGCCCCAGTACAGTGCGGCACCTTCCTGCTCTTGCAACCAGCCCTGATTTTCCATGAAAATTCACTCTCTCGCTGGGCGTGAGGAGTGTTTATTTTCTTTATCGCCCGTTTATCGGTTGCGCTAAGTTGCAGTGCAATCAGCCTAAGTGCCCATAAAGCGGCCCCATCCTTCCCTTCTCGCACCCTCCATCTTCTCTCTTCCCACAACCACAACAGCAGCGATTTCTTTCGACTCTCTTGCGATACCCATTTGTTTATTGCCAGCGAGTTTTGCTTTGGTCCTTATTGTCTCTTGCATTCTCAAGCGAGCATTTACCCTCTCATCTACTGTCGTCAGCCGATACTTCCTGTCGTTCAGCGATTCCTTTTCATCTCACCGCCGTTCTCGGCCGTTTGCACCGGCTCAACCCGGCCGCCGACGGCATCATGTCTTACAGCAAACCCCTCTCAGAGCCGATCGCCGTCGTCGGGACCGGCTGTCGCTTCGCCGGCGGTGTCACGACGCCGTCGCGTCTGTGGCAGCTGCTCGCTGACCCGACCGACTTGACTCAAGAAGTCCCCGCCGAACGGTTCAACATCAAGGTAAGTCCCATCTCGATCGCTTGCATCTGTCGCGCATCGATGCTGACCGGTCGCAGGCGTTCTATCACCCCGATGGAGAGTACCATGGCACGACCAACTCTCCCAAGGCCTATTTCATCAAACAAGACCATCGCGTCTTTGATGCAGGCTTCTTCAACATCTCCCCGAAAGAGGCCGAGGCCATCGACCCTCAGCAGCGCATGCTGCTCGAGGTTGTGTACGAGGCTCTCGAATCTGCTGGCTACACCCTCCAGCAGTACGCGGGCGAAAAGGTGGCCGTGTTCGCTGGTCTCATGACCGGCGACTACGACACTCTGTCGCAGCGCGATGAGCTCGATACCAGCCAGTACTACGCCACTGGCAATGCGCGCTCAATTCTCTCAAACCGCATTTCGTATTTCTTCAACTTCCAGGGTCCCTCGATGACCATCGACACTGCTTGCTCCTCCAGCTTGGTCGCTCTTCACCAAGCCGTCCTGAGCCTGCGGTCTGGAGAGTGCAAGATGGCTTGCGTTGCCGGCGCGAACCTCATTCTTACCCCAGAGCAATTCGTTGTCGAATCCAACTTGCATATGCTCAGCCCCTCTGGCCACTGCCGCATGTGGGATGCTGGTGCTGACGGCTACGCTCGCGGCGAAGGTGTCGCGGCCATGTTCATCAAACCCTTGAGCCAAGCCCTCGCCGACGGCGACCGCATTGAAGCGATCATCCGCGAGACTGGCGTCAACTCGGACGGCCGCTCCCGTGGAATCACCATGCCGAACTGGGAAGCCCAGTCTCGCTTGATCCAGGACACCTACCAGCGCGCTGGTCTGGACCTCAGCACTCCCGATGGTCGCTGCCAGTACTTCGAGGCCCATGGCACCGGCACCAGCGCCGGCGATCCCAACGAGGCGCGCGCAATTGAGGACGCCTTCTTCGGTGGCGACAAGCACCCCATCACCGACGCTTCTGACAAGCTTCTCGTCGGTTCAGTCAAGACTGTGATCGGCCACACCGAAGGCGCCGCCGGCCTCGCTGGCCTCTTCAAGGTTGTTGAGAGCATGCGCCATAGCGCTGTGCCACCTAATCTTTACCTCAACAAGCTCAATCCCGATGTTGAGAAGTACTACACGAACTTGCTCGTTCCCACCACCGCTATGGCCTGGCCCCACGTTCCCGCCGGTCAGCCTAAGCGTGCCAGTGTCAACTCTTTCGGGTTTGGAGGCACCAACGCCCATGCAATCATCGAGCAGTACATTGCCGAGATCCACGACCCTGTCGCAAAGTCCTTCCGCCAGGGTCTCGAGTTGCCCATGGCGGCTCAGCTGAGCGGTAGCGCAGAGAACACTCAAGTCTGCCTGCCGCTTGTCCTGTCGGCCCCCTCTCAGAAGTCGCTGGCCGCTATTGTCAAGACATACCGCGATTACCTGGCCCGCGTTTCCACGGGCGACGCCGAAAAAGTCGCTTGGCACACCTATTCTCGCCGGACAGCATTCCCCTTCCGTCTGTCAATCTCTAGTCCCTCGGTGTCCGGCCTTGTCGACAAGCTCAACTCTCTGGTTGCCAAAACCGAGAACTCGTCCGCAGTCACCATCGGGACCCGGGCTCGTCCCCGCAATGAGCAGCCCAAGATCCTCGGCGTCTTCACCGGCCAAGGTGCGCAGTGGGCCACCATGTCGCGTGGCCTTTTGCTCTCTTGCAAGGTCTACGCCGACACCATTCGCGCTCTGGACACGATTCTTCAGACTTGTCCTGATCCGCCTTCATGGACGCTCGAGCAAGAGATCTTGGCCGAAGCCCACCTCTCCAGGGTCCGCATGGCGTCCGTCTCACAGCCTCTTTGCACTGCCATTCAGCTTGCGCAGATTGAGCTCCTCCGCCATCTCGACGTCACCTTTCACACGGTCCTGGGCCACTCGTCTGGCGAAATCGCTGCGGCGTATGCGGCCGGCAAGATCTCCATTCGCGATGCCATTCTGATCTCTCACTATCGCGGCATGGGCGTGCACATGGCCTGCGGCGCCAACGGAGCCAAGGGCAGCATGCTTGCCATCGGCGCCACCAAGGCCGAGGCCGCAGAGCTGTGCGCCAAGAAGGAGTACTCCGGTCGCATCTGGATCGCAGCCAGCAACGCGCCGGCGAGCATCACCCTCTCTGGTGACCTCGATGCGGTTCACCAGATGCACGAGGAGCTGACCAAACAGGACAAGTTCGCCCGTCTGCTGTTTGTCGATACCGCCTACCATTCCCCGCACATGGACGGTGCTTCGGTTCAGTACCTCGAGGCTTTGACGGCCTGCAACATTGTGCCGACAAAGGGCGACGGGACGATCTGGGTGTCGAGCGTCTACGGCGCTGGAGAGCCTTCGCAGGCTGAGCTTTCCGCTTGCTACTGGAAGGACAACATGGTGAAGCCCGTCCTCTTCTGCGAAGCTGTCACTACCGCCATGGAGACCCTTGGTCCTTTTGACTGCGCCATCGAAGTCGGGCCGCACCCGGCCCTGATGGGTCCTGTTGCTCAGACCATGAAGGCCAAGAACATTGCTACCATCCCGTATTCTGGTCTGCTTGACCGCAAGCTGGGCGATGGTGAGGCGTTTGCCAACTTCCTTGGCTGGATGTGGACGCAGTTCGGATCATCGTCGGCTCAAATCCGCCAGTTCGTCTTGGGCTCTCTGAAGCCTGAGCTTGTCAACACTCGGCTCGTCGACGCGCCGACCTATTCATGGGACCACTCCCAGAAGTTCTATCGCGAATCGCGCATTTCTCGCCAGTATCACTTCAAGCTGGACAAGCCTCACGAGCTTCTCGGTGTTCGGACTCGCGATGACAACAAGCATCAACTGAGATGGCGCAACATGCTGAAGTTCGACAAGCTTCCCTGGGTCAAGCACCATAGCTTCCAGGGTCAAGCCTTGCTTCCGGCATCGGCCTACCTTCTCATGGCCTTGGATGCTGCGCGCATTGCTCTCGCCGGCCGCCAGGCTTCCGTTGTTGAGCTCCGCGACCTCAAGTTTCCGAGCGGCATCATTCTCGAGCCGAACACGCCTGGCGTCGAGGTCTTGTTCAATCTGACCATTGACCACGAGGCGAAGAACACAATCGAGGCGTCATTCACGCTGACCTCGGCCATTGCGGACGGTCGCTCGGATATGAAGAAGAACTTCAGCGGCAACATGACCATCACCCTGGGGAACCCGGCTGTTGATGCTCTGCCCTCGCGGCCGATGGACCGGGCCGAGACTCTGCATGCGAGTCCTGAGGCCTTCTACAACATGATGGCCGGCACTGGACTGGTCTACACCGCGCCTTTCAAGGGCCTGCAGACGCTTGAGAGGCGGTACAATTTCTCTTCCGGCACTCTCAAGAAGTACCACGACGAGGACACCACTTCGCTGAGCATCAGCCCGGCGACCCTCGACAGCTGCTTGCAAACCGCGTTTGTCACGATCTCGTCCCCGGGCGACAATGCCATCTGGACTTCGTTCCTTCCTCTGGACATTGAATGCGTTCGCTTCAACCTGGCGACTTGCGACATCATGAATGCCGATGAAGACCAACTCGCTGTTGATGCCTACATGACCAGGGCTACGCCCATCACCGCACAGGCCGCTGCGTCTTTCACCGCGGATATCGAGATCTTCAATCCCGAGGGCAACATGGAGATCCAAGTGCAGGGCCTCACAGTCGGCTCATTCAGCTCGACGAAGCCCGAGGACGATTACGAGCTCTATCTGACGACAAAGTTCGACGTCGATCCTGATCACGAGATCGTCTCTGCCGGGACCATTGATAAGAAAGCTGCCAATCCGATGCTGATTAAGAGCTGCGAGCGGGTTGCGTCCTTCTACGCCAACAAGACCCCCATCGTTCGACCTCGCTCTGCCTCCATCGGCATGCTGCTCAGCCAGGCAGACACATCGATGACTCCGGTTCCCTGGCGCGGCGAGACTGAGGAGACCCTGGACAAGTTCATTCGCTCTTCTCCCTATTTCGTCGCTCTTGACTTCATCCGCGAGCTGGGCAAGAGCTTGCCCGATGTCCTCGTCGGGATGTTGCCTGCAATCATGGAAGAGGCCCACCAACTCGTCGGCTTCCAGAACCACGTCTCCAGGATTGTCGGCCAGATCGCGCACAAATACCCGCGCATGAACGTCTTGGGCCTCACGGACCCCGAGTTGGGCTTGACCGAGCATGCCCTCGCGGGCTTGAAGGACTCCTTCGCCATGTACCGGATGGGCTCCGAGCCCGAGAAGAATCTCGAGAGCCGCATCCTGCTCAACGACTCCCTCCGCAAGAAGATTATGGTCGACAAGGTCGATCTGACCGCTACTGAGATGGCCGAGGGTCCCTCATATGACTTGGTGCTCCTTGCGACTTCGGTCATCGCGTCGAACAGGACCGCGGCCATTCTCAAGCTGGTCAGGCGCATGATGCGGCCCGGTGGTTTCCTGATGCTCGTCAACGTTTCCCGGAGTCCGCTCAAGGATAGGATTCGGCGCTACGCTGCCTTTGCAGGCAGGGACACTCCCCTCTCGCCGCCTGACTGGCCCGATCTCCTCGACCAGTGCGGCTTCGGGCACTCGATGGCGAACGGCCACCAGTACTACCCCCCTGGGTTTTCGATGATCGTTCGTCAAGCCGACTCTGTCGAGAAGAGCTTGCTGCTCAACCCCTTCGCCAATTCGAGCGAGCTTCACCTTGTCGACCGCCTGCTGGTCGTTGGTGGAAAGAAGATGTGGACCGCCCTGATCTCAGCGGGTGTCTGCTCTGCCCTCGGCACCCACTGCGGTGCCGTTGAAGTCGCCGAGACTCTTGAGTCGCTTAATCCTTCGGCTGCGGCATCGTTCTCGGCCGCCATTTTCCTCAACGACATGGACGAGCCGGTTCTGGCGACCATGACCAAGGAGCGCATGGAGGTTCTTCGGGTTCTTTTCAGGCCAGAGATGACGATTCTTTGGATTACTCACAATGCGCGGTTCGACAACCCGGACCACGCCGCTTCGTTTGGATTTACTCGCACTCTGGCCGCCGAGACGCCTGGTCTGACATTGCAGGTGCTCGATCTTGATGCCATCGACGCTGCGCCCGCTGTGGAGGCCATCACCGTGACCTTTGCCCGGCTCACACAGAACTCCTTGACCCAGGGGCTGGATTCCAACAAGCCCCTGTGGATCAACGAGCCAGAGGTGCACTTGGAGAACGGACATCGTCTTGTTCCGCGCGTTTTGTCTTGGAAAGAAGGCAATGATCGGGCCAACGCCCCTCGCCGGGTGGTGACCAACACTGTCAACACCTTGGAGAGTGTTGTGCAGATTGTACCAACAAAGTCTGAGGACGACACGAGTCTGTACGAGGTTGACGTCAAGAAGGTCGGCGCCTTGGCCGGAGAACCCGGCAAGCTGGCAATTCAGGTCAACTACAGCACTGTCGAGGCTGTGATCATGGGACGGTCCTCGTCTCACCTCTGCATTGGATACAACCTGAAGACCGGAAAGCTGCAGGTCGCCGTGTCGGACACGAATGCATCCTACGTCGCCGCTCCGCCGACGAGTGTCAGCACCATCGATAACAGGACGCTGAACCAGCCGCTCTTCCTCGCGCTCCTGGTTCGGTACCTTGCTGCGCTCAACATTTCGAACTCGGCTCATGGCCAATCCGTCCTCCTGGTCGAACCGGACTTTATGTTCCACGACTGTGTCAAGGAAATCTTCGGCAATACCGACAGCCAGCTCCGCGCTTGCTCGACTGATGCAACTCGGTGCGCGGCCATGCCTGGGACGGTTTACCTGCACCCGGGTTGCCCTATGCGCGAAGTCAAGGCTCTGTACCCCTCTGAGGGCGCCTGGATTATCGATATGTCTACCGGATCGAGCAAGCTCTCCGAGATGTTGGTTCAGGCCTTGCCGAGGAACTGCAAGTACACGACCTACGCGTCACTCCTGGGTTCTTATCCCCTCAGCAACAACGGGGACAACACTTCCTTTGCGAGCTTCTGGGAACAAGCCGTGGAACTCGCGCTTCCCAAGGCCGCCTCTTGGAAATCCGATACTGAGCCGACCATGGCGACGGTTCCGGACATGCTTCGGAGCAAGACAACGAACCAGCCCTTCCAAATTGTCGACTGGAAGGCTGAGCGCCTGGTGTCGCAGATTGTTAAGCCGTTGGCGGGCACTCGTCTGCTGAGCCCGACCAAGACGTACGTGCTGGTCGGCCTGACGCGCGACTTTGGCCAGAGCCTGTGCACTCTCTTCCTGCAGCAGGGCGCGCGCCACATTGTGCTCTGCAGCCGGAATCCTCCGAAGATCCAGCCGAAGTGGCAGACCGAGATGCTCGCCAAGGGCATCACCGTCCGCTTTGAGCCCCTCGACGTGACGAGCCTGGAGAAGGTGACCGCGTTCAAAGCCAAGCTCGCCGAGACGCTCCCTCCCGTGGGCGGCGTCGTCAACGGCGCCATGGTCCTCGACGACCGCGTGTTCTCGCAAATGTCTCTGGAAACCCTCCAGCGCGTCATGAACCCAAAGACAGTCGGCTCAAAGAACCTCGACGTGGTCTTCAACTCGCCCGATATGGAGTTTTTCATCATGACGTCCTCATTCGCCGCCATCGGCGGTCACGCTGGCCAGTCCAACTACGCGGCAGCAAACATGTACATGAACGGCCTGGCCGCCTGCCGCCGGCGCCGCGGCCTGCCCGGCTCGGTGCTCAACATCGGCGTCATTTACGGCCTTGGCTTTCTCCACCGCGAAAAGGATGACCTCTACGAGGGCCTCGAGCGCGAGGGCTACCCGCCCATCTCGGAGCGCGACATCCACCACATGTTTGTCGAGGCCATCGCCGCCGGCAGGCCTAACTCCTCAGAGCACGAAGAAATCTACGACATCACCACCGGCCTGCGCCGCTTCCCGGCGCACGACCCCCGCCTGCACTGGCACCACGACCCGCGCTTCTCGCACTTTACGCGGCGCGACGAGGACGGCGCCGAAGGCGGCGCCGACGCCAACGGCGCGCAGAAGCAGTCCCTCAGGGAGCTGATGGACGGCGCGGCGACCGCGGAGGAGCTGACGCGGGTTCTTGTGGACGGGTTTGTTGCCCGGCTGCAGAGCCAGCTGCAGCTGGCTGAGGGCAGTGTCACCGGCGAGCATAGCATTGCCGAGCTGGGCGTGGACTCGCTCGCGGCGGTTGAGATTCGAGCGTGGGCTTGGAAGGCGCTGGGCCAGGACGTGGCGGTGATGAAGCTTTTGGGTGGCGCGACGATTGCGAAGTTGTGTGCGGAGATTGCGGGTGTGGTTGTGGAAGCGAGGGGTGTGAAGGGCCAGACCGCTGACACGAAGGGCCAGACAGGCGCCGCTGCGGCTGTTGGTGAGGAGCCTCTTGTCTCGCCTGGCAGCAGCACGGCTGTTGAGTCGCCGCCTGAGTCGGTCGGTGTGTCTGCGACGGGAAGCGATTCGGGGGTCAGCGATGTCACTGTGCTGTCGCCAGTGACGGAGAAGGGCGCTGAGGCACGGGAGTAGGAGTTTGTGTGAGGGGGGGATTTGGTTGAGAGTTCAGGATGAACGGGATCATGGTGGAGGATTTGTGAAGAGTGTTTGGCTATGCTCGGGTGGGATGGAGCAATGGCGGGGGGTAATGGCTCTTGGGGGGGATCTTCGGTACCAGTTGATGGGTGGGATGGGTTGGATCTTTGCTGGTACTTGTGTACTTTCTTCCGTTTATGTCTGCGGAAGAAGGAGAGTTTTGTACGACTTGAAAATGGGCTTGGAGGATACAGACTCGGGTTTGGGTGGCCGGTGTTATATGGGCCGGATTTGTCTGTTGGGTGGTACTTACGCTTGCTTTAGGGAATATATGGTGTGCTATAACGGTTGTCTGCTGTCATTGTGAGTGTGCCTCGGTGATTAATGCTGGGGCTGGGTTGCCCTGCCCTTACTGTTCCATGTTGGGGATGGGGTTGTCGTTGTGATGACGGCTGCCCTTGAGTCGCCCGCCCGGGACGATCAACCCCACATTTCCGGTTGCCCGCGACAAACCCGGGCTAAGGTTGTGTTGCATTGATTCAGCAACCACGCCATTGGAGCGCATACTCTAGCTCAAGCCCGTCGTTGCCGATATAGTATCCGGCGCTCTTCACTGCAACATGCTGTTCAAACACTCGACATTCTCACCTGCCAGTCTCAACACGGAGGCTAACCGTCCGGAAGGAGTATAAGGCTGTCCTCGAGATGCTCCATGCCATGCTGAGAGGACTAGTCCTTGCCCAGACTGAACCTCTTGTTTATTCCGTCCGTCTACTCAGTCTCTCCGACTATCTCGCAACACCAGCACCAAGATGCGGCTCTCCGGGTTGGTGACAGGCCTGATGGCCCTGTCCAGTGTCCAGTCCGCCGCCGTCGGCGAGCAGGACCGGCAGCTCATCAAGCGGGCCTCGCTCACGCAGGTGCAGAACTTTGGCAACAACCCATCCGGTATCAAGATGTTCATCTACGTCCCCGCCAAGCTGCAGGCGAAGCCCCCTGTTGTGCTCGTGCTGCACGCGTGTGCCTGGACGGCCGGCGCCTTCTTCGGCACCACCAAGTACGGCCAGCTGGCGGACCAGCACGGCTACGTCCTCATCTACGGCCAGACGCCGACCGACGGTGCCTGCTGGGACGTCTCGTCGAAGCAGACCCTGACCCACGACGGCGGCGGCGACAGCACGGGGCTGGCCAACATGGTCAGGTACGCACTGAACAAGTACAATGGCGATGCCAGCAGAGTGTTTGTCACGGGCGAGTCTTCGGGTGCCATGATGACGGTGAGTCTCCCCTTGAAATGGCCTTACTCGGCCTGTTGCTAATAATTCTGGAACAGCAAGTCATGGCTGCCGTGTACCCCGACCTGTTCGCCGCGGCCTCCGAGTTCAGCGGCGAGCCGGCCGGGTGCTTCTACACGGGCACGGTGCGAGGCTGGAACGGCCAGTGCGCCGGCGGCCAGGTCCACCACACGGCCGCGGAGTGGGCGTCCCAGGTCCACGCCATGTACCCGGGCTATACGGGGCAGTATCCCAAGATGCAGGTGTTCCATGGCGACGTCGACACGACGCTCAATATCAATAGCTTTAACGAGTCCGTCAAGGAGTGGTCCGGCGTCTTTGGCTACTCGGGAACACCTGTCAAGACGCTCGACAACAACCCAGGCCAGAGGCTGACCAAATATGTTTATGGGGATCGTCTGCAGGGCATCTGGGGCCACGGGTTTGGGCACGTCGTGCCGACTAACGAGACTGAGGCGCTGTCCTGGTTTGGCCTTCTTTGAGGGAACGAAGTTATTTGGTGCTGATGGATGAGCTATGTCAGCGACCAGGAAAAGGGAAGCTGGGACAGGCAAGTGACCGAATTCTAGTATACAAGGTCTCTTCTCTCCAATACTTGTCCATATTCCCATCAGCTACTCGGTAAATAGGCACATGATGAATTTAACCAGCCCGACCCAGACAGCTTGTAGTCTGAATCTATCAAACTTCAAGCTCGAATCCCAACCCGTGCTCCTACCCGAGACTCTGTATTGGTATCTAGGGTACCGACAGGAGATACAGCCGCTGATACGTACGGCCTAGTGTTGTTTGGCTGTCTTGTCCCCCGTGTCAGCCCCGAATCAAGAAGCCCTCTGTTTTGCAAGCAGGAAGAGCGGGCGGTATAAGCGTCATATTACGTAGCATTCCGAAGTCGGAAATAATGGCTTACACCCCTTCCCGGCCGTCTCCAAGGGGCAGTATCCACAAGGATGGAGCTCAGTAATCCCCCGCATCGCCGAATAATCCTAGCTGGTGATCAAAGATGCAGCGAGTTTACATGACTTCTAGGCTGACTCACATCTGCAGAGATGACATGAACATCAGCACGGGATGGGGAGATGTCTTTCATGCGCCCTGCCTCCAGATCAACCGAAGACGGCGCAAGAATGGCAGTGAGGAGACAGTGAGCGAGGGACGCTAACGTCCCCCGGCTGTTACACAACACACCCGGAACGGGGCCCTGGCGCGGGGTCGCGGTCTCGACTCTCGTGCCCCTCAAACTTCCCCGATTGCGTCGTGGCCGCCCCAAGACTGCCCGGATCCACGGTCCACCCCGCGATTCGTTCCTCCTGCATGATCCGGGGCGGGTGATGCTGACCTGCTGGGTGATGACTTCCCGGCGGGTAGGACCGCCGATCGGATGAGGGAGGAGGGGAAGGAGTTGTGCAACAGCGCTAGGTACCTTAACGTTCGAGCTGTGCTCCAGACTGTTCTTAAACCCTGCCCCTCCTTCTGTCGAATTCCAGTTTCCCCTCCCGTTCGTTCAACGATCAACTTGGGATTTGGACATCACCTAGATCCTGGATCTGAACCCCAAACCACACCCAACTCCAAGACACCACTCAACCAAGCACAATGCCACTCCCCACCGCAGAACGCGTCGTCCCGGGCTCCGTCAACCTCCCCCCCGCCCCCTGGCCCGCAACAGCCCTCACCCCAGCATCCTCCATCGACGCGCCCGCCGTGGCAGCGCACATCATCTCCGCCCTCAACAGCGCCCTCGCCAACAAAGACTACACCACCGCCGCCGACCTGTTCCTCCCTGACGACGCAAACGAGGAAAACGGTGGCGTAACCTCCTTCTGGCGCGACCACCTCGTCCTCTCGTGGCGGCTGCGCACGCTCAAGGGGAGGGAAAAGATCCGCTCCTTTCTGGAGAGCACTCTCGGGACTGGCAGTGGGACGGTCACGTTCGAGGTGGACTCGTCGAGCGACGTGCGGCGGCCGCAGGTTGTTGGGCTGCGGCCGGCAGGCGGGGTGACCGGGGTGGAGTTTTATGTGACGGTTGAGAATGTGGGTGTTTTTGGGCGCGTGGGGCGCGGGGTGGTGAGGTTGGTTGAGGTGGAGGGTGGGTGGAGGTTTTGGACGATGTTTACGACGCTTGAGGAGGTGATGGGTAACGAGGAGAGGAGGGGGGAGGGGAGGGAGAGGGGGGTGCAGCATGGGGGCTTGGAGGGGAGGAGGAATTGGGCGGAGAGGAGGAGGGACGAGAGTGAGTTTGTTGGAGCCGGGCCGGAGGTGTTGATTATTGGTGAGTTTATTTTCCACATTAAAATGAAGGTGGTGATGCTGAGTGTGATAGGGGCTGGCCAGGGTGGTTTGACTGCCGCTGCTCGACTGAAAATGCTGGGGATCTCGGCCCTCATGATCGACAAGAACAAGGCGGTCGGCGACAACTGGCGCAAGCGGTACCACCAGCTGGTGCTGCATGACCCGGTTTGGTACGACCACATGCCGTACATGCCGTTCCCCGAGTTCTGGCCCGTCTTCACGCCCAAGGACAAGCTGGGCGACTGGTTCGAGGCGTACGTCAAGGCGCTCGAGCTCAACGTGTGGACGCAGTCGGAGATGGTGTCCAGCTCCTGGGACGAGGCCGATAAGGTGTGGGCAGTGCAGATCAAGCGTATTGGTCCAGATGGCCAGGCCGAGACGCGGACCCTGAGCCCCAAGCACATCATCATCGCCACCGGACACTCGGGCAAGGCGTACATGCCCTCGATCCCCGGGATGGACGCCTTCCAGGGCGACCTGCTCTGCCACTCGGGCGACTTCCCCGGCGCCAAGGAGAACGGCAAGGGCAAGAAGGCCGTGGTCGTCGGCGCATGCAACTCTAGCATGGACATCTGCCAGGACTACGTTGAGAAGGGCTACGATGTGACGGTGGTGCAGCGCTCGTCGACGTACGTCATCTCGAGCGAGAGCTCTCTGAAGATCATCCTTGGTTTCTTCTACGAAGAGGACAGTCCGCCTGTCGAAGACAGCGACATTGCCGTCTGGGGCTGGCCGAGCGAGGTGGTCAAGGCTCGTCAGGTCGACGGGACGGCCATCGTGGTGGAGCGTGACAGGGAGATGCTGGAGGCATTGGACAAGGCTGGCTTCAAGATTGACACCGGGCCGTCGGGCGGAGGCATCTTTGCCAAGTACATGCAGAGAGGCGGGGGGTATTACATTGACGTCGGCGGTGCGAACCTGATCATCGACGGCAAGGTCAAGGTCAAGCACGGCCAGGAGCTGGCGCAGGTTCTGCCGACCGGGCTGCAGTTTGACGACGGGAGCGTGTTGGAGGCAGATGAAGTTGTGTTTGCGACGGGGTATGAGAATATGAGGACGACGGCTAAGACGATCCTGGGAGACGAGCTTCCTGGCACGGTCGGGGATATCTGGGGCTGGGACGAGGAGGGCGAGATGCGGACCATCTGGACACAGAGCGGCCATCCCGGGCTCTGGTTCAATGGTGGCAACTTGGCCTTTTGCAGGTATTTCTCGCGGCTGCTTGCGCTGCAGATCCTGGCCAAGCTCAGGGGCCTGGAGCATGCTTGACTGGGGATGATCGGGGGCGCCCAGAGTGCTGAGCACGGTAGATGATAGCCTAGAGGTGCTTTGGAACATACCATGGAAGAGGGAGGCATCAATCAAGCAGTGATTCGTATTACAATGCAACCCGTGACTTGATCCAACGTCGAACCGACATGTCTCATCTCATTGGCATTCAGGGGTAACCGGCCCTCCCGCATTCCTCTCCTTTGAAGGCCTCGAGGTGCGTACCAACGAAACGGTGCAGTGTGCCGTCTTTCACATTGAGGAATTGAGATCCATTCCATGTTATGTTCGCCAGAATGGAACTGATCACGGCACAGTCCGCGAATAGTGGCTTTGGCCATGATGGAAAGGGGTTGATGATCTGATCAGGCTAACGGATGGCTGTGTAAGTTGAGTTTGGTTCCAATCAACGGGGGGCAACTGCCGGCTCAAGGACGCTTTCTGGGCTGTACCTACCATTCCTGTGCAGCTAATCCCATGAAGGATCCATTGGTATGCCAGGCGAGAACCAGGGGAACAGTTCCTCGGTTTGACAACTCGTCTCGCTGGTCCTGACATCCAGGCTCTATCATCACTCTTTATGTTTCACCCAATCATTCTCGTCGTTCGTTATTTGAGACAATCAGTCCTTACCGTATCACCAACGCCAACATGAAGCCCATCCTCCTCGCCTCCCTCCTCTGGGCCGCCACCTCGGGGGCAGCCGCAGCCCCCCTCCGCCAAACCCGCCCCGAGCTCCCCCGCCTCATCCTCTACTACCAAACCACGCACGACGCCGCCGGCCGCCCCATCTCCCTCCTCCCGCTCATCAACAAACAGCACATCGCCCTCACCCACCTCATCGTCGGCGCCTTCCACGTCCACGCCAACGGCACCCTCCACCTCAACGACCACCCGCCGTCCCACCCGCGCTATGACACCCTCTGGACGGAGACCCGCATCCTCCAGTCGGCAGGCGTCAAGATCCTAGGCATGGTCGGCGGCGCGGCCCGCGGCTCCTTCACCCCGCACACCCTCGACGGCGGGAACGGCAACACCACCTTCACCACAGCCGCCGCATTCGAGCGCGCCTACGCCCTCCTGCGGGATGCCATCGACGCGCACGACCTCGACGGCGTCGACCTCGACGTGGAAGAGCCCATGTCGCAGCGGGGCATCGCGCGCCTGGTGCGGCGGCTGCGCGCGGATTTCGGCCCACGCTTCGTGGTCTCGCTCGCGCCCGTCGCGACGGCGCTGCTGGGAGGAGGAGGCCGGGACGGGGGGAGAGGGGGGGGCAATCTGAGCGGGTTCAGCTATGCTGCGCTGGAAAAACAGGTTGGGAGGGGCCAGGTGGGGTTTTATAACGCGCAGTTTTATAACGGGTTTGGGGGCGTGCGGGATACGGCGCTGTTTGACAAAATTGTGGCGGCTGGGTGGGAGGCTGGGAGGGTTGTTATTGGGCAGTTGACGAGTCCGGCCAACGGGGCCGGGTTTGTCGGGCACGCGCAGTTGGGGAGGACGGTTGCTGCGTTGAGGAGGAGGTATGGTGAGATTGGGGGGGTCGTGGGGTGGGAGTACTTCAATGGGGTGCCCGGAGGGTTGGGGGAGCCGTGGAAGTGGGCGCAGAGTATGACGCGGATTCTGAGGCCCGGGAGGGAGCCCGTGTTGAGGATTTCGAGGGAGACGGCGGAGGAGTTGAACCGGGCGTGGATGGAGAGCACGGCGGCGGGGAGGGGAGGGCGGTTGGGGACGGAGCGGTGGGTTGGGCTGGTGCCGAATGTGGACTACCTGGGCATGGTTAATGAGTAGAAGCCAGAATATGAATAACTCCCATTTCTTTGCATTTGATCTCCTGGTGGCTGGCTGTGTAGCCTGTTTTTGCTCTTCGACGTCTTTGTTGATCGAGTGATTTTCGTTTGGGTTTCGACTGTGTTCAAGCAGGGGCTCGCATGTAAAAACAGACGTGACATGTTTTTGTTAACCCCTGGACCCCACTTTAGTGCCAAACTTGGGCCTTGACGGGGGATAGAGAAACATCGACAACTGAAGAGTGTTTTTTTTGTATTGCTGGTCAAGTTGAGTGACGGGTTGGGGTAGTTCGAACCGACACAGCTGCCAACGCCCGCCACCAGCTGCCCCCAAAAAGTTCTGCACCCCCGTCACCGGCCCAGCCTAGACCGCCCCACTTCGCCAATCCCCAAACCAACCAACCACATCATTGTCCGACCTCCATCTGCATCACCACCAACCTCACCTCAGTGACCGCACCTCCAAACACCACAGAGGCCCACGGTCCACCGCACACCACAGCCATGGGCCGCCCGCCGGGCCTCGTCGGGCGCACGCAGCTCAAGCAGGACGACCTGGTGCGCATCCAGACGCTGTCGCGCGACGCGCGCATGGGGCCGTCCGAGATCCGCCGCGTCACGGGCTACTCGATCCACCAGATCAAGTACGCGCTCAAGAAGAAGACGCCGACCGTCGGGAAGCGCACGGGCCGCCCGCGCAAGGGCCGGGAGGGGAGTCCGCGGAAGGGGGCGGGGGAAGGGGAGGGTGAAGGTCACAGTGGGGATGGGGAGGGTGGTGAGGGTGGCGATGGAGAGATGGATGTGGAGGTGGGTGTGGGAGGAGGGGAAGAGTCAGTCAATTCTGTTTCTGAACTGAAGATGGATTCGGGGCGTGATGTAGGTCTGACGACGTCGCAGGGCCCATGTTGAGCTGGTCGACCACGAGCCGGGTGAGCAAAGTGTACTTGAGCAACAACAACACCCACAACCAGCGCCACAACAACAAGGGGAAGCTGGACAACAACCCGCAGAGATCCAGGACGAGGCTGCAGTAGAGAAACCGGTGTTACCCTAACCAAGGCTGAGGTGCTGATCAAGGTTGACGGCCTGCTGGATCGGGGACGTCTGAGTGTTCACTAAGCAAGCTTGTCACATTGGGAGAGGCAAGCTCACATAGCCGGCAACAGATTTGGATTGTCCAAAATGGGACTCGAGAATCAAAGCACAGAATGAGTGTCCCCCAGGCCTGAGCAAGCAAAAAGAAGCCAAAAGTTAGAGAGAAACCCGTCAAAGGCCCGCCAGAACCGTGGCCTTTTCTTTCCACCCCAGTCCCAGCCAGTACCTGAACCCGCCCGCCGGGGCAGGGATACCACACCGAAACGATATTGACAGCTCCCTCGCAAGCGCCACGGTCGGGCGCCTCGCTGCTCCGCTTAGAGGATGTCGAGGCAGTTGAGCAGTTGGATGTTGACGAGGGTGTTCTGCCAACTCGTCAGCGCCACCACCTCACAATCAAGGGATACCTGGAATTAGCAGAGAAAGGCTTACCGGAGCAGCGTTGGTGGTGCAGCAGGTGGACGAGCCGGAGCAGGTGCCGCCCAAGATGGAGACGCTGCAGATGCCGAGCAGGTCGAACAACAGGCCGCCACAGCACACGGGCTGCTGGTTGTTGCTGCACGAGGGCACTGGGTGGTCGGTGCGCGGGGCCAGCTTGCCGACGGTCTCGGCCGCGGGGAGGGCGCTGGCGGTCATGGCGAGAGCCAGGACGGTGAAGAGGTTGGAGAACTGCATTTTGGGGGATGGAGTGGTACTGGGCTTGAGAAGATGTGTTTGGGTTGTTGGTTCTGGAGGTGGGATTGCTTCTTGTGCTGGATGCTGGATGGAATCGGGTCGGAAGGAGAGGCGAGGAAGAGGGTTTATATAGCCGTTTGGGACCCTTGTCCGTCCCCTCGACGATGCCGTCGTCAGAAGATCAAGTCCCTCCCGGAGCCTGGGGAGTTCCCTCGGGAAGAAGCTCAGCCGCATGGTCGCCTGCCCGGTTTCGGGGTCACAATGGCTGCATGTCGTTTTTCTTGTTTGTTCTCGGCGTCCTAACTCATCACATAACTGTTTCCTTTCCTCGGCATGGTGGTGTTGTGCAACCACGGGCTCAAGGGTGGACTCGATGCCGGGATGTTGCCGCCTATCCCCGGCCGTCGAGGATGGCCACAACTAGTGGTGCTGGCAGGACTCGTTCGGTCGTCCGCCACGCCACGCACGGCGACTTTGGTCCGGGCGAGCAATGTCCTGTGTAAGTCAACACTTCCAGCGGTGGTGGTTGGGCGGTTACAATTGTCGATCTTCTCCAGATCTGGGAATTCGTGGGGGTCCATGTCCACCGTTCCCCCGTCCTGGATCTCCAGCCTCAACCAACCAAGGCTCGGGGGGGGCGACGCTATGCGTGGGACAAGGCTCGATCATGGATTGCGGGCTCTGGCTGAATCTACTTACTGTGTACAGCTGCTTCACCAGCTGCGGCGTGACGCGGGTGGCTCAATAAGGCGGAAGCTACTGCAGGAGCCTCGAGGTCTAGCCCAGAGACCTGGTCTGCCTACTACTGGAAAAGCGTCATAACGACGCACAACGACCGTGCGGGGACGAGGGGAGGGCTGTCCAGCAATCTGTCTTGCCCCGTTCAAGCCTTAGCGTGTTAAACCCCGGAATTCTTCGTGGCGTTGAGTTCAATCATAGGACGGTCGACGGCCTCCCGGCCCCCCAGAGTTTCGGACCGCATCGAGTGCCGGGACTGCCCCTGCCACGTCAGATACGATGGTTGAATGCACTCAAGCTGTTTCTGCCATGCTCAGCTGCGTCAGTCAATAAATGCAAGCCAGAGCAGCTTCCATTGACTGCATTGGGCGCCCAATGGACGCCATCTCTAGCCACCTCACAGCGGGCGGCTGCGGCCTTCCCCGGCGCACTGCCCTAGCCGGCCAACCACAAGTGAAGCACCGAAGCTTCGGCAGCTGCAAGCTCTCCGGTATTTCCATCTTCTGTGTTCCGGTAGCTTAGGCAAGCCAACCTGTCCCCTGTCACACCGAAACTGCGGGGAAGCATGTGCCGCATGAGCTGAGAGGCGGCTTCTTTTTCTGGTACCTGCTTTTGTGACGGCGGACGCTATGCAACGCATTACACGATCCAAAGTCTGACACAACCAAGACGTTCTCTGACTGCTGGGGCATATGGGGAGGGGAGATGAAGCACTGAATCAACTTGCGTTGGAGCCAAACCCAAGCCAGGCTTTTAGAGATAGCATCAATCATCAAACTTACCATCTACATCTGCCTCCTCTTGGCAACACAGAGGCGCTAGCCTCTCGGCTTCTCAGATCAGGGAGCAGAATTCGAGGCAACTTCTGCCATGGTCCGAGCCTACAGGTACCGAGGCAGCCAGTTCGAGAACCAGGTCCAGGCCCAAAAGGAACAACTCAGCGTGGCTTGCCGCAAGCCCGACACTTTGCATAGTCATTGGGTTTTACTGTCTGGGCGATTGCAACAGCGGAAGCACACATGTTGTCATCGCTTTCAGCACTCTGCCAGTTACCGCCCCCTGACGAGCGCCATCATGGTACAGTCTGCCAATAGGGGTGAGGGCTGGCACCTTTCCACAGCTTCCGATTCCTCTCCGACAACGGCCATCTAACTCAGGGGCGTGGACTTGCAGCCTCCCCCTCCTCGTGACACCCTGGTAGTCGCCCAATTCTGTGCCTTGATACCACGCCGTTCACCGATCCTTCGACCTCTGCCAAGTGACGATATTTGTCACGGATTCGTCGTGGCTCGTCCCACAAGCTTCTCCTCGGGCTGGGCACCGCGGGCATGGAGATTGCCCAGTCCACGGAGCTCGTTCCGCGGTTTACACTCTGTCAACATACCGTCCCAAGACTAAGGAGCGTGTGGAATACTCGCCTAATCATCCACTCATTTCAGTTGGACCTCATCCTCCTGGATAGGAATTACGATGGTGGGAACACTGACCACTGCAGGCCATTTTCTCTTCGTTGCCACCTAGATGCATGGAAGCAATATTGTTAAAGCTTTCGATGTACGTATTTTTCGACACAAAGGTCATCTAATCCCGCCCATTCCTTGATTCCTCCCGGACCGTCCTGCAATCCACCAACTCAATCACATGTCTTACCATCCCACCATGTTACCACATGAGAGAGACTATCAACTAGAACACGATCTCGGTACGACGGTCATGACAATGCGCATATTATCGGAGACTTTCTAAGTCACAGAGTCCCGAGTCCAACCACAAACGCCGAAAGAAGAGGCGAAAAGCTACTGTGGTAGATGTTCGCCACTCAGGCCGAGACCCAGAATTCTCCGCACTGTCTCAGCCTCGCGTAACGGAAGGCCATGCGCCGCCCATCTTGAATGGCACCCAATGAAGGAAAATAGCGAGAGACATACATGTCAGCCACCCAGTCAGAACCGTTGTGCAACATAACACGCCCACCTTGAGACTAACTAGTGACCGGAGTTCAGCAGAGGACATCGGTGCGGCGGTGCCGAGCTTCGTTGTTTACCTACCTATTACGCAACCGCTCCGCGGGGTCGGGTTCGCCTCCACCGGCGAGAACTTTACGTGCAGGCAGTCACTTCATGTTTCTCTCGAGTTTCCGAACTGGCAAACGGGAGTCATGGCTGCCGGCGACACGTACACCTCCCTCCACACCGCCTCTCTTCCCTACGTACGACGATACCTTGCTTCACGTGCACACGCCGGGGAGGGTGCTGAGCCGGAGGACGAGACAGCATGTCGTTCACAAGGATCGGACCTGTCTTGTGGTCATTTGAGCGGGGGGGAAGGGGAAGGGATTTCCGCCTGGCCTCCGGGCGACAGGTATGGAATGCGTGGTTGGTGGCTGACGGGATGTTTGCATTGTATGGGGAGATGGCACCCCCTTGTCCCACTCCATATGATGTCCAGGAGTGAATCCAATCTAAATCGGTGATCATTCTTGGTGGTTGTGGCGAGTTGGTTGGGATTGTGGGTTTCCCGAATACCCTCACCATTCGGTCTGGTGCAATCCCTGTTCATGTTTTGGACCATGTGGCTGCTGCCAGCTAATATCGGTCTGTTTGGCTTTGGAGGAATGAGTTGCTGGAAAGGAGCGAGTAGGTGGGCGATTGCCCCTGAGCAGGAACAGACTCAAGGAACCCAGATAGGGTTCAGAAACACAGCCCAGGCTCCGCTGATCTATGCGCCATCCCCTCCCAAACCCCGCATAAACACTGCCTTCTCGTTTCAGCAAACAGAGGTTCTAGTATGGATTGACATGTTTGCCCAGGCGTATCGCCCAATGTTTGTAACGGGTGGCTGAGCCCCTCGTTTCATCTACACGGTGCGACCGCCATCCGAGCGCTCTCGACCCAAACACCACAGGGTACATCCCGTCACAAGCAAGCTTTCTCCTCGATTTACACCACCGGCCACAGATGTGCCCTACTCATGTACTGAAACATCGAGAGCATCAGTTGAGACTCCGCCTTGCCACTCGCATCCGATCTTTGCCATTTGTGCTCAACGTCCATGTTCTACGCACTTGGGACTCAAGTTAAAATGAACAACCAGCCCTGCTCAACAGCGTCCCTCTGTTCTTTTCCGGGCAGTTCGTTTCTTTCGATCCTTTCTTCCTGCTTTTACCTGCACTCTTCATCTCAATACCCAACGCCAGCATTGACTGCTGCACCTTCGTTTTCACAGTTCAGTCGTTACAATCACACATTGGTTCCGGCAACCAACCAACCAACAAAACCACACCTCTTTTCACACAAACAACAAACGCAAAAATGCATTTCACAACTTCCTTCGTCGTTGCTGCTGCCCCCTTCCTCCTCCTGGGCACCTCGGCCTCGGCGTTCCAGCTCCGTGCCCGTCAGTCCGGCGGCGTGGCAGCAGGTAAGCTTCTCTTTTCCATCACCCCCAGCACCATCATGAAAACTAACCGCCCATACACAGCAGCACCAGCAGCAACATTCACAACCTCGGTCGTCCCCCAAGCCGCTGCAGCCACCCCACAGGCCGCCGCCGGCGCAGCCGCAGACCCCAGCGTCGGCGGTGCCGTCGGTGGCCTCGTCGACGGTGTCCTTGGTACCGTGGGTGGTCTCGTCGGTGGTGTCGCTGATACCGCTGGCGGTGTCGTTGACGGTGTGGTTAACACCGCCGGGGGTGCCGTTGGCAATGCTGAGGGTGCTGTCGGGGGGTTGACTTCTAGGTCTAGAGTGAGGCGGCAGTTGGGCAAGGGCAAGGGCAAGGGGAAGGGCAAGGGGAAAGGAAAGGGGAAGGGGAAGGGGAAGGGTAAGGCTGCTGGAGGCGCGGCTGGTGGTGCTGCCGGTGGTGCTGCTGGCGGTGCGGCCGGCGGTGCTGCTGGCGGTGCTGCCGGCGGTGCTGCTGGTGGTGCTGCCTCTGGTGGTGCTGCTGGGAACGGCACAGACGCTGGAGCTAGCAGCGGAACCGGCAGCGGAACAGGCGCTGGAACTGGCAGTGGGAGCACCGGAACTGGCAGCGGAAGCACCGGAACAGGGAGCGGAACCGGCACCGGCACTGACGCCGGAAGTGGTGCTGGGACTGGTACCGGCACGGGCACCGGTGCTGGCACTGGGTCTGGCTCCGGCACTGGCTCCGGCGCCGGGACTGGCTCAGGAGCTGGAACTGGCTCTGGCGCTGGTGATGCGTCTGGTACTGGAACAGGCTCCGGCACTGGGTCTGGCTCCGGTACTGGCTCCGGCGCCGGCACTGGCTCCGGCTCCGGCACTGGCTCCGGCGCCGGGACTGGCTCTGGCGCCGGGACTGGCTCTGGCGCTGGGACTGGCTCTGGCTCCGACACTGGCACTGGTACTGGAAGCGGTTCCGGGACTGGCAGCGGAGCAGGCGCCGGCTTTGGTGATGGAACTGGCGCTGGTGCCTCGGCCTAAGAACGCAATCCAGATAGCAGGACTACCAAGCAGGGAAGGGCAGTTCAAGGATGAACATGGTTTCCAGTCGCCATCCCTTCCATGTACACACTTACATAGCCAACCCACCAACCCCCTTTCGCCAATTCCACCAACAATCCATGCCGCCCGCCCGTCTCTCCGTGCTTCCCATGGCTTGTGACTAGATCTTGATTCAAGAAGGGCCCTGTTAAATGTCTGGGAGAGATCCATGGAACTGGAAGCATCCGCAAAAGAGTGATTTAGAATGTCTGGAAATTGAGCAACTGCCACGTGGGGGTCCCGCCTGCATGTCGTGCTGAACTCAAACACGCAGGGGCATCCGGACTCATCAAACCCTTGAATATGGCGAAATGACGCACCTTCGAGCCTCAAAAGCTTCCTGGAATGCGTCATTGTTTTGATGTTTCACCATGACTGGACTGTCTGAGTTGTGAGCGTCCAACTCGCCCAACTCAACCACGTCGTCGACAGCGCGATCTCAGGGCCCGAGGGTCCTAGTCATTCATTTGAGCCAACTCCAGCCCCTCATTTTAAATTTTCTTTCTCGTCAAGATGCAGTTGGCCACTCTTTTCGCTTTTGCGACCTCGATCGTATTCCCCCCTGGCTTCCGCGATCGCGCCGATCAGAAACAATGGAGTCTTGGCGGAACTTGTCATCCCAGACACCTACATCGTCAAGTACAAGGCCAATGTCGATATCCGAGGAAGGACGAAGCACGAGGAGGATGTCGACAGCTGGGCTAGGCTGTCCAGCAGGAGGGGAATCTTGGACAAGTTCGATGTCCCTGGCTTGCAAGGGTATGTCGCCGAGATTTCCCTCTTGGAGCTCGCCAATCTCACCGCGTGTGACTTGGTAAGCCGTTGTCAACGTCCTCAAAGCCTTCTCTAACATCTCTAGATCGACTACGTCGAAAAAGACACCATCGTGAGAACCACAGCCGTGGCCGCCGATCCCGCCCTCGCCAAACGCTACATGACCACACAATACAACGCCCCCTGGGGCCTCGGCCGCATCTCCCACACGGCGCCGAACCAGCGCGACTACGACTACAGCGACTCGGCGGGCAAGGACATCTTCGTCTACGTAGTCGACACGGGCATCCGTCTCTCGCACGACGACTTCGGCGGCCGCGCCGTCTGGGGCGCCAACTTCATCGCGTCGTCCCCCAACTCGGACCAAGACGGGCACGGCACGCACGTGGCGGGCATCATCGCGGGCCAGACCTACGGCGTGGCCAAGAAGGCGACCGTCGTGGCCGTCAAGGTGCTCGGCGACACGGGCTCCGGGAGCATGTCGGGCCTGCTGCAGGGCATCAATTGGGCGGCCGCGGACGCCAAGCAGCGCGGCGTGGCGGGCAAGGCCGTCATCAACATGTCGTTGTCGGGGGCCTACACGCAGTCGGTGAACGACGCGGTCAAGGCGGCCATGGACGCCGGGATCACGGTTGTTGCTGCGGCTGGGAACAAGGACGAGGATGTTTCCGGGTGGTTGCCGGGCTCTGCAGCCACGGCTATCACGGTTGGGGCGATCGATATGGATGACCAGCGCGCGAACTTTTCGAATTGGGGGACGGCGGTTGACATCTTTGCCCCGGGCGTCAGGATTCCGAGTGCGTACAACGGCAGCGACACTGATAGTGCGTGGTTGAGCGGGACAAGCATGGCGAGTCCTCATGTTTCTGGGCTGGCGGCATACTTCATCGCGAGGGAAGGGCTCTCGGGGAGTGCTGTGAGGAAGCGGATACTGAGTGTTGGGAACCAGGGGATTGGGGATAGGAAGGGCGGTGCGGACCTGATTGCGTATAACGCAGGCGCATGAATAAAGGGCTCTGAGATGTCCAAGTCGCCAGGGGCTGGAGGAGAAACGGGCAAGCTTGGGTGTTGTAGACCGAATTCTTTGTATATGTAATGTATAATATAATGGTTTTTGGAAGAAAACTAACTGGCAACTTTCAGCTTGCAGAGCAATTTCAGAAATTGTTACACTAGCAGGTTGCGGCGAGAAGAAAAACCCGCGCGGTCGTTGGATGACCTGGGTGCCCAGGACAGCGGCATCATCCATGATCCAAGTTAAGTGAACCGTGACGGTGATTGCGTGATGCAACAACGGCCACTTTCTTCGTAGCTCGGGGGCAGTTGCTCCTCCCGAGGCTCTGGATGCCGATCTGAGATCAGTGACCGAAGCCCATGCACCCAGAGATCAATTCCACTTTTGTCCTCACGGATGCATGATCGAATTTGTCCATTGTCCAGTGGACTCACCCGGTGGCGTCGCCAAGACAACCCCTGATATCGTTCCAGAACCTATCACGCAGCCGCACTGAGCGTTCGGCGAAAAGACACGCCGTCTTACGCAGTTGGAAAACCTCGAACCTGCCTGCATTTCAGCTGGGAGTCATTATAACTTCGATGAAGGTTTTCAGGAGGAAGCCTGGTTGCCACTGTCCATTCTTTGCTTCTCGGATTGATGCAGTCCCTTGAGTCCTGTTTTGACAACCGACGCGTTCGCCTGCTTTCGGCAGTCGCCCGCACTCCTCCGTCCATAAGCAAAAGTGCATCTTGACTGTCGACAATGTTGACCATTGCAGAGGTCTCGGGCCTCATCGCCGCGGCGGTGATGGTCGGTATGAATCCCCTCGCCAAGTTCCAACCCCTGACGCCCTGGTCGTTCCGCCTAACCATATTGTTGCTAGTTCAATACATTTTTCCTGCGGCACTGGTGGTTATTTTGATCAAGTTTGTCGGAAGTCAGAATTCTGCCGCAACCTGGTTCGCGCCTTCTGGCATCCTCGATACACACCGCATGCCAAGCTAACCCCCTTTCAGGTCGACGGTCAACCGGACCATCTCCCACACCATATGGCCGCTCCTCATGCGAGCCGACTCCGTCGGCACCACGCACCGGTCCACCCGGACGGTCGTCTTGACGTGGGCCATGACTCTCGGCGCCGTTCTGTTGGTGGTGGCCAGTGTCGCGGCACCTCTGGGTCTGTACGAAGAGATCGTCCCCGACGAGTCGCAACGCGTCGAGTTTCTGTACGCAAAGGACCCGAGCCCATGGGGTGGCATTACCATGGCGCGGCCGAACCTGAAGTTTAGCCGACACTGCGAAGTAGGCCTAACGATCAACTGCCCGGGGCAGTATCAAGGGGTCTACATGAACGAAACATCGACAGGCAGCTTCAGCTCCGTGGAAACCGATGAGAATTCCACCATCAACACGACTGTCCCCGCAAACTACACGGCTATGTTCACCAGCGCCACAGGCCCCGGCAACACCGTCTCGGGACTGTTCGATATCCAGTACCGTCGGTGGGTGGCAGAATTTCAGAGCGGTATCGACAAGGGTGCGCCACATGTCGAAGGTGCCTCTCATCGCATCGAAAGTTTGATCCCGCAGGAGGAGATACTTCTCCGGGAGGGCCTGGTTGTGGACATGAGAGACAATCCCGGCGTCGGCTTCCGGAACCATACGGTCCCAACCGGACTCGCTCATGGTGGAACTTGGAGCGAGGACTTGACTTGGTTGGAAGCGGTCACCGAATGCGTCGACACTAATCTGACCGTCGAAGTTCGAATCGACCGCTCTTTGGACAGCTTCACTGAAAACGAAACATACTTCATTGTTGACCGCGGCGCCTTCCAGGGGTTGGATATCACGGCTCTCGAGGCACCCCCTTGGAACGACAACCAAACCCTGGATCTTTTTGGACGCGCATATACGGCGGCTCGCATGTACAACGTCCTTGTTGGCACGACTCTCAACATATCACTGCCCCTTGGCCCCTCGACCAAAACAGTACCCAAGGTCGCTATCAAGGAAGAGGGCTCTAATATTGATCTCTTCCTCTTGTCCTCGACGGATATGGCGACCGTAGCCAAGCTCAACGGAATTGAGCAATATCCCAACAAGTCCATTCCGATTGTCCCACTCCCCAAGGATTTCGTACCTTCCTATCCCGACGGCATGAGAAGGTTGTTCGCCTCAAACTTCACTTCGATAAGTAAGTGCACATCCCCGGCGCATGACAGGTCGCACGTGTCATACCGAACTAACCCCGGAAAGCCAACATTTGTCGAGGCTATTATCTCGTGGACAGCCTTGACAGGCGAGCCGGCAACATCAGCAATCCTGCTGTCGAATGCGGGCTCGTGCTGGGGCCTTGGACGCCGCAACCATCCAACGTCCCCGAGTACACTTTCGTCAGCGCCGAGACTAAGCAGAGGAACATCCATGTGTGCGCCACTGGGATGCGAGCCAGCATCAAAACGGTCGACTTTCGCTACAATGGGACCGAGGGCCAGCTCTCCAATCTCAAGGTCGAGCGGATCTCAGACAAGACGTATCCAGACGACGCGTCCAAGCCGCTCTGGTCAGTCGAGCACAGCTACGACCAGAGGATGCACTTTGACTCCCTCTGGGGCCTCGTCAACGACAGTTACGAGACCGTAGACGGATTCTACACCATGCGTTCAGAGAAGCTCTGGCTGCCTGCCGGTCCGTACACGGGAGTAAACTCCTTGTCTCTCGACGGGGTTGGTCTGGGCTCAATACCTGCACCCTCCGTTCCGTATATCAAGATGATGAGAACGTATGGAGGAGGCTTCACGTCCGACGATTCAAATTTCTACAGTGGGAAACTGTCGTATCCCATGCTCGAGCGCTTCCGCCGCCTCTCCCAGACCCAGAGCGGCGCAGCCCAGATTCCGAATCTCATCATCAGCGACGAGCTCGCCGCGACACTTATTGGTAGGCTTGCACTCTTCTCACCTCTTCATCATACACGAAACACTGCAGCACCTACCCACAACAAATACCCCTCCCCTACTGTTGATACCCTAGTTACCCTACCTGCCAGCTAATCATGCCTCTACAGGCTCCAAATCAGCCATCAACTCCCAGCCCATCACCTTCCCAGCCATGATGAACCCCAACGACCCGCCTCGCGGCCTCGCAGCCGCCAAGGTGACCACATACGAACGCGTCATCCGTTGCGACCTCCGCTACGCGATACCAGCCTTGGTAATGCTGCTGGTCTTTGTGCTGGCCTTCTTCTGGGCCGTCGGCATCCTCGTGTTCTCCTGGTCAACGCTGCGGACGCTCAGGCACACGTACAACCAAACCTCGCCCGGCCGCTTGGCTACCAGCTTGCTTCTTCCCGGCCGGTCAGATCCGCAGCAACCGTCCAAGAAGTGGGCTGAGGGGGACGGCAAGCTGATACTGAGCTTTGGACACGTGACCGATCAAGTGCAGGACCACTTTTGCAGGTTGGAAGGCTACGACGCCTTGTTGGACGAGAAGGGGATGGAGCTTCAGGTGGGGGGGGATCCATTCGAGATGAAGGAATAAAGGGTTAATCGGACGGAGACGACCAAGTCCTGTTCTTGGTCGATTCTGTTTCCATACATGTAATATTTTAGACATGCCAAACCCCAAACAACGCACACGGCCCAGGCTTGATAGCGATGAAACTTGCGAAAAGCACGTCATAGTCTCAGAAATATCTCTCTTCTGCACAACGCCCCTTAAACCCAACCCCGATATTGAACTCGAACACCCTTCCGACCTCACCCCCCCGACCACCCCTCAAGCCGTCCCAACATCAATCACCGCCCCCGCAATCTTGAAATCCTCATTATCCCTCCTCTTCCTCTCCATCTCAGCCACCATCGTAACAACCACCTCCCCAAACTGCGCATCCGTCAACCCCCCCCTCATCACAACCAACGTCCCCTCCACCCTACTCGTCGCCTTCCCAGCATCCGCCCCATCCCGCAGCACAAACCGTGCCACATAACCCCCTCCATCCCCACTACTCAAAACCAACGTCTTATTCTCCACCCCCCACTCCATCCTCCCCCCCTGACCACCAGCACCACCAAGCCCAGTCAGACTAACAAACTTCTTCCGAAACCGGTAGTCCCCGACCCCCGATAAATACGCGTCGACTTTCCCCGTGGTGAAGGAATGGAACAGAGCGCCGCCTATCTCGGGCCCGTCCGGCCCGCCGCCGCGGTGCACGGTGAGTTGGGGTGTGGTCGACCAGGAGGAGGGGTAGATGACTGTGAGGAGCGGGTGGGAGCGGTCGGGGGAGAGGAGGGTCATTTGGCGCTTTGCTGTGGGGATGTAGGGGTATGAGATTTGGGTGTATGGGGACGTGGCGGGTTGGGGGTGGATTGGCGGTGGTTGGTAGGGTTGTTGGTAGGGTTGTTGGGGCGGGAGTTGATAGGGCTGCTGCTGATAGGGGTGATGGGGCTGGTGGTGTGGGTATGGATGCTGGTAGGGTGCTGTGTGCCCGGCCGGTGGTGGTGGTGGTGGCGGCGGGAAGGCGAAACCGGGGGCTGGATTCCAGGCCATAGTGTTGGGTGGCAGCGGTGGAAAGTTGTGGGGAGGTTGGCCCTGAGGTTGGGGCATGTTGTGTTGTTGTGTGTAAGGGGGCGGCGGCCCAAAGGGAGTCTTTTCGTATGACATGTTTCTGCTGCCCCTGAGCGCACTTTGGTATCTTTGCTGAAGTGGAAAACGGAACGAGGACTGAGAGCGTCGGGTTGCGCTCTGGAGGCATTTGGCGATATTTGTAGCCCGGCCCAAGCTGGATGCCGCCCATGAGCCAGATGATGTGTCAGCCTTAAGAGGGCCAAAAGAAAGAAGTGGGCAAATCTGACGTTGACGCGCCAAGACTGCTGTCGGATTCCTTCCCGGAATGGAAACATAAAAGGCCAAGAATTCGGCAGACGGTGGCACAGCCACATCATTTCCTGTTCGGAATCTCGACAGCTCAGGAAGGAGAGCATTCGCCATCTACGCACGCCCCCTGCGCCCCGTCAAGGAGATTTTCGACCTTCAACACGGAGGGCATCTAAGCACCGAGAAACATCCACCCCCTTGTTCAGGCAGACATTGCTCGCCCAAAGAGCGCTGCCCGGCGTCGTTGACCGGCACGGCGGACCGTTGTTCAAACACCTTACCATAGTGATAATGGTTGTAGAACAGCTTGCCGATGCCCAATAAAACCCTCACTTCATGACCAGTGCTCAAGGCACATGTGGGCATCCCATTCACGGTTGTTGATAATGGGATTTTGTGCTACTGTGGCCTTCACCATGAAGGACCCTGGGTTGAATATATTGTTCATGGGATGGAGAGTTTAAAGGTGTTTGATACAGGGATAGCGAGCCCCGTACGCACAAGTACACACGTCCAGCGACATCTGCCAGGGCTTTTGGCTGTCTCGAAGCGGATTATGCTCCAGATTGCCCATCACGTACCGCCCCAGATCCTCCAACAGCGGGCGATCTCTTTGACAGTTGGTAATGGCCGAATCCCCTGCATCCGAAGGAGTCGATGCTATCGAGGGTACCGCGTCAAACTCGCCCCCTTGAAGATTGATGAATGACACATGCCGCGCACCGGGTCGGCCCCGGCGAGCTCCCGTTGCTGCTATCTTTTGACGTAGAACGGCGATGGTATCGGCCCAAAGGCCGCTGCGCAACCTGACGTTGTATGTGGAGAGCCATGTCAGGTGGCGGCCTATGCCGCTGCAAAGCCCATGGAGCGTCTTTTCCTGCAGATCGACGTGGTTGAGGCGGAGAGAACGGAGCTTAGGCAGCTCTTGGAGGTTCGTGAGGATCCCCTCGGCGTCGTAGAATTGGTCATCATGGCGCGAGCCCCTACCAGAGCTGATGGTAAATCCAAAGAGATTGAGCTCAAGAACCCGCAGATGTCGCCCACACCGGGCCAGAACCGCACCCAAGAATTCGTCGATGTCGGATTTGTGGTCCTTTGCAGCGGTATTTCCCCGGAACCACTTGCCACGGGGGAGGTGAAGATCGAAAACCTCGAGCTCGGCGTATGCTTCACTCAGTTCGTCCCACGCGGGAGCCCCTGTCTGGTCCTGAGCACGGAGCATGGAGAAGTTGCCGTACAGCGGAAAGCAGCCGATCTTGAGCTCGGTAATGGTGACACCTGCCCGATGCAGGGCGATGGGCAGCTCCCAGAGCAGCCTCACGCATTGCAGTTCTGCCCCATCTGCTTCTCCTCGTCCATCTTCGGCCTCTTGCCATGACAGCGGGGTCGGCATGAACCGGGAAAGCATCTCGGTGCTGCTGAGGCAGATATCCTCGTCGTAACCGGCGTCCGGGTCAAACTCATCGACGAAGATGAAGGATCGGGCGTTGGGCATTCGAGCCACTATTGAAGCAAGGGTGTTTGAGAAAGTGCCGTTCTGAAGCAGCTGCCACTGCTCCTGGTGCAGACGACGGAACTCAGCGTGCCCCCTTTGGAGTATCTCCTGGTATTTGGAGAGCGGCTCATTAGGCGTCCCTCCGCGGAAAACTGCACGTAAGTATTCTCGCCATTCATCGCGGAGGCGGCGGCAGTTATCCAACGCCTGCCGCATCGCTTTGGTCCTCTCATCTTCCTCCTCTTCTTCTTCGGGTCCCCGGTACCTGTGAGGCGCAATCTCGTAGTTGAAATACCGCTCGTGCTTCTGGAGGGCGGCTAGACGTGTATGCATGTATCGGAAAAGACTGTTGGCGTGTTGTTTGGGCCGGTATGCAAGCGAGATGTGTATGCCCCGGACACCGGCCGCGATGGCCGGACTTTTGGAGATCATCTCGGCCAAGTTGAGGGATGCCTGGCTGAGCTGGACGTGGAGGATGGGAAACAGGAGAGGCGTTGCTAGCTCACAGAACAGGCGGCAGACAAGGCGCAGCCTGCAGACAGTTGGCCGCCGGTCGCGGCCTCGGTCGAAACGGCGATCTAGAGAATAGCAACCCCAGGCGACGTCGCGGCACCACATGCCGGAATTCGCGACCGTGTGATCTTGGAACTGGTCGAATATGATGCGAAGGATCTCCAACGGCAGGTCAGTGATCTTGAGGGACCGCAGCCTGTCACGGGAGAGCTCCAGGGCCCGAGAACGAAGCAGCTGTTCCCAGTGTTGAAACACGGATTTGATCACGTCGTTTTTGGCGCGCCACAACACTATCCCCGGGGAGGGGGCAGCCCGGGGGGGAGCGTCGTAGTACTCATCCATGACCGCGGGCTCTGGCACTACTCTTAGGAGCCATGACTGCTGTTCGATGTCGAGACAGCGCAACTCATCGTAGGCGGCGGCGATGTCAAGGGATGCAGCAGCCGGTCTTGCTTCGCACCATGCCGTGAGCTCCAGCCGCAACTCCTCGAGGATTTCATCGTGGCCCGGGACTAGTTCCTGCGGAGGGGCATCGCTCTCCTGGTTCGAGTCCATGGTATCCGGGGGCTCGAGGGGCTCGGCAGTCGTCGGAGGCGGGGTTCGAGTGATCGAGCACTAAATCGTGGACAGAGGGGAGATTGGTCTTGGCGCGAGGTACAGGGATGGCGCGAGCCGAAGGGGGAACCATGTCAGCTGTCAGCATGAAAAAAAAACCGAGAACCGAGACTCGGTGAAATCATCCCCGATTATGACCAGGATTGTTCAAACAACAAACAACAAGACTCAGACTGCAACAGAGCGGCCCGAGACCAAGTCCACTAGCCAAGGAGTCCGTCCAGTTTACCGAAAACCATGTTCACATGATGACCACATCGCCTCAACAATAGTCAAGTCCGCCAAACGATTAGGGTTCTGACTAACTACATAGATACAGACAAGACCATAGAGGATCAATGATTACTTAGTGCCTCTTGGCACCTCAGGCCGCAAACCCCCTTAACCCTCACATCGTCCAGATCAGTACCCTGCCACGATCCGACAATCCACAACAGTCGTGTTCCCCGCCTGGACCTTGGCCACGGCATCCTTGAGCACCGCCTCAAGCTGGCTCGCCTCCTCCACCTTGAGAGCGTGCACATCGCCTGCCCCAGCCGCCGCCGCAATGCCGGCGTAGTCTGGCGGCGGAGCAAACGAGATGTGGATGTCCTCGTCGGACACCTTGGATGCCGCGCCCTCGGGGTGCACCAGCATGTACGATTTGCGCGGCGCATTCCAACCTGGTCCGGTGTCAGTGACGGGCCATGGGAGTAAGAGCGGCTCGAAAGCGCCATGCTCATGCTCAGAGAAAGGGGCATTGAGACTTACCGTTATTGTTCAGAACAATAGTCAGCACCGGAATATTGTACCGATGGGCGATCCAGTACACGCTACCAGGGATCGAGAACAGATACGTCCCGTCACCAACAACCTGACAGACGAACTGACCCCGCCCCTCGGCCTCAGCCGCGAGCTTGATGCCCAGGGCGGCGCCGCCCGACCAGCCGAGGCCGCCCCCGCCGCAGTTGATCCACGAGCCGGGCCGTGTCGGGCGCACATTGTTGTGGATGAAGCCCGTGTTAGTGACCGCCTCGACAACCCAGACGGTATCTTCGGGGCAGGCGGACCGGAGTAGCTTGCTGAGATGGGCCACGCCAAACTTTCCGTCGGCGAGTGGGCCTGCCGCCTTTTCGATGCCCTCGATTCTTGCGGCGTACGACTCGCGTCGTGTGGCTCCCGCCGCGGCCATGTCCTGCGAGCCGAGAATCCTGGCGGCCTCGCTGTCTGGCCTGTGTAGGGCTTCGAGGATCTGCTGTACCGAGAGCAAGGAGTCGGCCTGGTACCGGGCGTCGGCTTGGATGTAGAAGAGCGGCATACGCTGCTTGAGCGGGTCGGTATCGATGTGGAAGACGGTAGCCTCTGGCTGCGGCGTGCAGAGCGTCGGAATCCACGGCACATCGCAGTCCAGGACTAGGATAACGTCTGCTTCGCGTATGGACGCGTCACCGCCCGTTTGTTTAACGCCCAACCACGCTGGGTGGTCGGCGGGGAAACACATATCGCTGCTTGCCGTGTCGAGCACGCGTAGAGCCTTGATGGTATCGGCAAGCTCGATCAGGGCCTGCGGGATTTCGTGGTTACGGCCCGAGTACCCCGTCACGAGCAGCGGCCGCGACGCACCCGCCAATGCCTCGGCGATTTTCCTGGCACCCTTCGGCGGCAGGCCACCCAGCTCGATGGGCTCCCAGTACCGCTGCCCCAGGCTCATCTCGTACGGCTCGATCTCAGCCTCGAGTACCTCTCGCCCGGCGCAGAGGTACACCGGCCCCTGAGGCGAGCTGGTGGCGAACTGCAGCGCGCGGTTGACCATCTGCTTGACGTTGACGCCGGTCCTGATCTCGTTTGTGTAGCGGCAGTACTGGGCGACGATGGCGCGCTGGTCGGGCACGTCCTGCAGCCAGTGGATGAACTCGCTGCGGGAGCCGCGCAGCTCGCCCTCTTGCGTGAAGGGCGAGAGCCCGGCGAAGATTAGCACGGGGCAGCGCCCGCTGGACGCGTTGTGGACTGCCACGCCCAGCGCCTGCGTGCCGACGTCGACGTGGACGATGACGCACTGGGCTTTGCCGGTCAGGCGGGCGTAGCCGTCGGCCATGGACATGGCCACCATCTGCGGAGACAAGTTAGCTGCTGAGTTCTGTTCGTGAGGGAGCGCAGGGGGATGTATAGACTCACCTCACTTGGGCAAGTAATGATGCGCGGAAACTTGGGGTTCGACTTCTGCACCACCATGGCCTCGATGATGCTTGGATGGTCGGATCCCAGGTTGACAAAGCAGTGCGAAACGCCTGCGTCGGCAATGGCCTCGAAGAAGGCAAACGACGTGGTATACATCTCGGGCGTCAGAACCGGTAAATACATGTACCCTGGGTGGTAGAAGTTGGAAGCGAGGGAGGGGGATATGGAGCAGCCGGGCAGAGAGAAGCACGCAGACACTACGGCCAAGGTTCGATCCTGGGGGACGAAGGTGCCAACACAGCGGTTTGTGTTTGAAGATGCGTGTTGGCTGCTGCTTGGCGGTGCCGCCGGTGCGTTCAGTAGGGTTAGTCTCCAGATATATACCCGAGTATGGCCCGGCGTGGGTGACATTCAGCGGAGCCGGCAATCCGGTCCTCGGTGACTGACCAGCGCAGGACCCCTGTCAACGCCCCCTGGCTGCTTGCCCCCCTGGATCCTTCGGTCTCCCGCGAACTGCTAGCTTAACTACATGTGACGCATGTCCGCAGCGACTCGGCGAGTTTGGTTGTGCAGTCCACTGGACATGTTTAGGGGCATCATCACAGACATCGGCATCTACAAGCTGGAAGACCCTGAATCATTGATCGACTTGAAGCTATTCGCAAGCGGACAACAGGTCTGGATTTAGCTAAGCCTGCCTCTCTAACCGGGCTGTATTGCCTCGGCCATTTCTCAGAGACCACCGTATCCCACTCCCGCCACTAATTATTTACAGAGTGAATCTGTAGCTAGGGTGCCAATCGCCCATGTTGGTGCGGTCCTCCTCGGGCAGGGCGAGCCTGTCGTCGCGCTCGCCGCGCTCCCGCTTGCGGTTCTCGCGCCACATGAGGCCGGCCATGGCGGTGGCGGAGATAACACCGAACCACATCATTCCCAGGGCGACTCCGTAGCCCGTCTTGTAGGTGGGCGCCTCAGTCTTGATGAAGATGAAGGCGCCGATGATGCCGGCGAGGTTCCCGATCATGACCTGCGTCGAGGCGCCGAACGAGCGCTTCCAGTGGCCCGACACGTTGTTCTGCAGCCAGGCCAAGCACATGGGCGTGATCATGTAGGCGCCGCCAAAGACGAGGAAGACGCCGGCGAACTTGTAGTCGCGCGACTTGCCCTCCTGCGCGAGCAGCATGGAGTAGCCGATGGTGGACATGGAGGCGCCGGCGAGGATGAAACCGTAGCGGTGCTTGAGGCGGTCCGACGCCCAGGCGCCGAGGATCATCATGCCGGCGGCGAAGACGTAGACGGGGATGGTGCGGACCTGCGCCTCCTGGGCCTTCCACTGGAACTCGAGTAGGATGGTGGGCAGGAAGAAGGTGCCCGACAGGCCGGCGACCGAGACGCCCATGTACAGGAAGGCGGCCAGCCAGATCTTGTAGTCGCGGACGATGCGGCGGAAGGCGAACTTGTTGAGCGTGTCCATGCGGCACACGTCGCCCACGTCGGCGGACATGCGCCTGCGCAGGAGCTCCTTCTCCTCGGCGTTGAGGTAGCGCGTCTGCTCGGGCCAGTCGATGATGACAAAGGAGGCAATGATGGCGAGGAACGACGTGATGGCGCCCTCGATGATGAAGATCCATCGCCAAGCGGCCATCTCCGGGGTGCCGAGGCCGGCGATCGCGTAGGCGAGCAGGCCGCCAAAGGCGCCCGCGACGACGGTGCTGCAAAAGAAGAAGGACATGCGCTTCTGGTACTCGTGGCGCTTGTAGTACATGGAGGTGATGTAGACGATGCCGGGCAACACGCCGGCCTCGAAGATGCCGAGCAGGACGCGCAGGGCGACGAGGGCCGCGTACGAGTGGACAAAGCCCATGCACATGTTGATGATGCCCCAGCAGAACATGAGGCCGGACAGATAGAGCGAGGGGCGGACCTTGCGGATGATCATGTTGGAGGGCACCTCGAGCAGGACGTAGGATGAGTAGTAGGCCTGGCATCCGGTCGGGTCAGCCAGTGTTCGGATGGGAAGGGGGAGGCAGGCAGGCAACATACAAAGAGGGCGACATTGAAGCGGCTGCCCTCATCGAGGTGGAGCTCCTGGGTCAGTCCCTGGATCGCGGCGTTGCTGATGTTGATGCGGTCCAGAAAGGCCATCATGTAGATGACGAAGAAGACGGGAAAGATGATTAGGTCGAGCTTCATGACGAGCCTGCGCTCGGCCTTGGGGTCAATTGGCGCATCGGACGTATCCGAGCACGGCGACTTGGGCGGCGACACATCGGTCGTACCCTCGTCGGCGTGCTGCTTCTCCTCGACGGAGGCCATGGTGAAGGTTGGGAGAGTGCTGCGTGCCTCACCCGAGCACGATGAACAGGATGATGATGGATAGCAAATGGTGGGAAAGACGGGAGGGAGGGAAAAAAAGAAAACGTAGAGACGAAAGAAAAGGGTGCTCTCTCTCCAACTCTCGTCGACAAAACTTAATGACTGTCACTGCAGTGCCAAGCTGCTAGTTCATCTCGAACGTCGTCTTCTGAGCGTGAGGACCAAGATGGCGGGACGGTGGAGGACTTGCCACCGCGCATCTCTCTGGACGTGCGTGCTTCGTCTCGACCGGTCCAACCCCGGGGGACGGGGGGTGTCGCAGGGGACGCACCCAATGGCAGAGCCAGGCCGCTCCGGCTGTTGACAGGGGCCGACACGGGGCTCTCGCTCTCGGCAGGGAAAGCGTAGTCGGTTAAGTAGACAAAGAGAGAACGAGCGTCCGTCAAGGCCTGCAGTTCAAGGGGCGTCAAGGAGGAGAAATACGCCGACCGGCGGAGAGGCCCCAATGCGGTCCGGTGTGCCGTTGACGGGACGCAGTGCGACAGACTATTGCATGCGCATGTGTGGCGGGGTGGTACCAGGGCAAGGGGCCCTGAAGCAGGAAAATTTTGCCGTTGTCTGTTGCCAATGCGGTTGGCCGGCAGATGACCGGGGGTGATGGCTTGGTACGAACTTCTTGAAGTCGGTGTTTCGTGGTGGTGGGTGGGTAAACGTTACGCCAAGGGATCGGTTATTCGAATAGCAGTGACGGGCGGGGGACTTCCGGTCGCCGGGCTGTATCCGGTTGGGTTGTGTTCGTTTCAGGGGAAGAGGAAGAAAATTAGAAGTGGGGGGCAGTCAAGACGGACTTTTGCTGCAAAACGGACAATGCCTTCGGAACACGATCGACTTGAGAACAAGTGGCTTGGACATGGACTAGCTGCCGTCTCGCCTTGCCGTCATGGAAACATGGAAAGAAGGTTTGAGTTTGCCACAGAGTGCCGATCCCGACATGGATGCCGAGCACCTGGCAGAGGCCCAACATGACGAAGTATTCTAGAATAAGCTTTGAAACAACGAAATCCGAAGCCTCCCAGACCTGGGGGCCAAGCGGTCCTCAGATGGACGCTGGAAAGTCAAATACACAGGACATCCCTGGTCCGCTGTGGCTGGACCGCGGGAACAAGAAGCTTCGTCCGCGAACCCTAGCTCCCCTGTAACCTTGGCGTGGGCGGGATCGCGATCGAGCACACCCCCCCCTTCCAATCTTTTCGATGCCAAGATAAGCTCAAGTTTTCCCGGTTTTAGTGGCGGGATTTACCCGCTCGACCCCAGTTCCCGAGTCTCCCCCGTGTTCTAGTCGAAGCTTCTTCCTGTGGAGCACCGATCGAAAAACAAACACCCAGATCATGTCAGATGGGCGTTGAAAGAGTGGGAATGGCTTCATTTCACCCATTCTTGAGACCAATTCCAGTCTGCTAACGCGCCATGGCCGGGTGTTGCGTTGATATGGGGGGAATTCATGGGGCTTCAGTTTTCATGTTGCAATGCTTTGCGTTAATTAATGCGCGGCCCCGGCCTGGTGGGATCATCGAGCCATTGTCACCTTCTCAGAACTTTACCCCCCCTGCAGTCCTGCCCACGGCATAATCTGCCATTGGCTCATCGGCGAAGGAATCCGACCCCTGATATTCCCGCTTGTGATCTTCCGATTTCCAGGTTGTATTTTCAGCGCCCAACAACCCGCGTTGCCGCCCTCCCCCCTGCACAAGCGAGGCAACCCGCCGATACCCCGGCACTGCGCAGTCCGATCTTGGGATCAACCGAGTTTCCCAGGCTCCATGTACCACACAATGCCACGGAACAGGCCGGCTGCCATGTGCGGCTTCTCAACCACCGGGCTCGCCGCTGTCACGCCGGGCAGCTGAACCATAACGTTATTGTGCACCCTCTCCCTCGCTCGCTTTCCATCGCCCGCGTTCCCACTCCTTCTCAGAAGGGCCGCCCTCGAATACCCTTATCCTGCCAGTCAACGGCAAGGAGGACGCAAGAAGGACAACAAAAGGAGAACGGCGACGACGCCTGCGTGGCCCTCCGGCATGGCGGAAACCGCGACACCGCCGGGGTTCGACCCGAACGCCAACAATGCCTACCTTGTGTACATCCCGTCGGCCGTCTTCGTCGTCATCTGCCCCGTGCTCATGGGCTTGCGGATATGGGCTCGCCTGAGGAAGGGGGGCAAGTTGGGTGCCGACGACTGGACCGCCATAGCAGCTCTCGTGAGTGGCCCCAACCCGCGAAGCACCAGGCGCTTGGCCGATTGTGAAGCGAGGATGTTCGAGTTGCTGACCGGTGAGTGATAGATATTTGCGCTTCTGACGAGTGGTTTACTCGTGGCATGTAAGCGCCCCTTTTTCTTCTTCTTTTTGGGGGCCAGGGGGGCTTTTGCAACACCCTTTTCCCTGATATGCTCTTTTGGCGAGACATGTTATGCTGACCATGACTGCTTCCAGCCTGTCAGTACGGAATGGGACGACACTGGATCACGATCAAGGGGCACGATAGGTTCGAAACCAACAAGGTAGGCCAACACACCGAAAAGGGGGAAAGGGGGTTTCGCCGAGCAACCCGGAACTGCTTTTGTCCCGGAACCGCGGCTGACAACGACGGCAACACCTCTAGTATTTCTACATGGCCCAGATCACGTACAAGGCCGCCATCAACCTTGTCAAGTGCTCCATCCTACTCCTCTACCTGCGCCTCTTCTACGTCGTCCGCTGGTTCCGTTACTCCTGCTGGGCGCTCCTCACTGCCGTCGCCATGTACTGCGTGGCCTCGATCCTGGTCACCGTCTTCCAGTGCCAGCCCATTATCCGCGCCTTTGACAAGGACACGCCAGGCACCTGCATCGACACGGCCAAGTTCTGGTTCGCCAACGCGGGCTTCTCCATTGCGAGCGACATCATCATCCTCCTACTACCCCTACCGCTCCTCTGGAAGCTCGAGGTGCCCAACCTGCAAAAGTACGCCCTCATGGTCGTCTTCACCATCGGCATCTTCGCCGTAGTCACCTCGTGCCTACGCGTCACCACCCTCGACCTCTTCGCCACGAGCCCCGACAACACCTTCAACATCGAAAACGTCATGTGGACCATCATCGAGCCCAACGTCGCCATCATCTGCGCCTGCCTGCCGATCCTTCGCCCGCTCGTCGTCCGCCTGTTCCCGGGTCTCGGCAGCAACAAGGGCTACGCCTCGTACGGCACCCCGGGCTACGGCACCGGCAAGTCGCGCACCACGCTGCAGGGGAGTCAACACAGGCCGGACGGCGTCGGCGTCGGCGGCGGCGGCGGGCGCCACGACTGGGTCGAGCTCAGCGGCGTCAAGGCCCTCGGCGAGAACGTCGCCACCATCCGCCGTCCGAACTCCCACACGGGAAGCGAGGAGAGCATACTGGCGGGGATGCAGGGGCCGAAGGAGCAGAGCGCGCCCGGGATCCACAAGACGGTCGAGTACAGCGTCCAGTACTCGAGGGAGCAGTCGTAGAATGGGCGGCTGACGGGAGCAGGAGGGCTCGTACGTGTCACGAAAAGGAAAGGGCGTTGTTGGAATGGTTTGTTTACTGTGCATATAAAAGTGTTACGAATAGAATTCGGTTGGTTAGGACAAGATCCCGGATGTGCCTGTGTAGTTACCGCGTTCCCTGACTTGCTCATCCTCCGCCGACGTTCAGTAGGTCCAAATTCGCATTGGACTGAACCGTACGTGTATGTCAACCTTGTTATCGAACTCCGTATACCATAAGAGCTGCAGGTTGATGTCCCGTTTCTACCTAATGGCGAACGGGATGTATTAGTCGTACAGGAAGGTTTAAGTCACCTCGACGATAGCTCGAACTCATCAGTGTTTCAAGTTAATTACCTGGTCCCGGTGAACGAAGTATCCCGCTTTTCATCATCTTGGGGGGCAATGACCGAGTCCTGCCTCTCGTCTCTATTTCTTTGCGGCAGGGACGGCTTGGCAACTTTCTCGGTCCAGGAAGTCAGGCTGTGGAGAGGTGACCGAAGTTCTAGTTCCATTACATTAGAGCCTGCAGGATTTAGGAAGAAGCGTATAGGAATTAGCCGTGGTGTTGCATTCCCAGTGCGTTACACAGGAGAGGATAATCAGGTGTCTGTGTGCTTGTCATGCCTGGCAGTACATGTAAGCTGGGGCTGGTCAACGCAGCAGATATAATACCTGGGTCACACCAACACTTCCCAGAAACGTTTCTTCTCGGCATGTATTGATTACTACGTAATCTTTGCAGTCACTCCCAGTATCTCTGCCATTCTTCCTCAGCGAGCCGGATTTGTTCTTCGGTCTGTGCAGCCTGGATCTTGAGCATGGCGGCCTGGTTGTTGAGTTGGGTAGACTGACTGAAGTCGGGCTGCGAATCTTGTGTCAGTTGAGCGCATGTGCAAACTGGGAGACTTGTCATGCGAAACTTACCACCCCATTCGGCACTGCCACATGATGCGCATCAACGCGGTATGTGTCATCAACTGTAGCAAGCATGATGTTGTTGCTTGCACTGTTCACTGCGAGGCTGAAGGCGCTGGTAGCCAGCTGTTCCTGGGCCTGGGCCTGCAGCCGGAGTTGCGAAGCTTGCTGCTGCAGTTGTGCCGTCTTCATGTGCAACTCTCGCTCCTTAACGCGCCGCTCGCTCACCTGTGATCCAAGTTAAGGTCAGTTGATGATATCTCAAGGAACGAGACGCCTCGACGTCTCCTATTTCAGGCTCCCCCCCTTGAATTCCGTCGACCGTGTCTGGTTGTCTACCTTGGGCCGCAATCCGCCTCCTTCTCACAGTGAGTCTCTCTCTTGATCCCGGCCACGGCGATGCTATCAAGCAGCTCACTCAGAATCGTAGGCCGTGACTGCAAATGATCAACAAGCCGGCGCCCTCTATGCTGGAGTTGAACGCGCCTTGTTCCTAATGAACAGAGGCCGCATGTACGAGTCGCAGCTCGAGGAGCTCTCCAAAACGTTTCCGCCAAAGACGTCAGGAATTTCAAGACCTCTATCGTGGCCCTCTATGCGCGTCTGCTGGTCTTTCTTGCCTCGGGCCTCCAAGTCCTTTCTCGCAGCCCATTCCGCAGAGTGCTCCACGCGCTGTGGAACCCTTGAAGAAGCCAGCAAAGGTCTCGAGGCAACACTAAAGATTGAGTCTGACATGTTCGTTAGTCATTACAGCAGGGATCTCAAGGAATACGCTGTCAAGATCTTGGCTTCCACCCAGCTTGCTTCGGCGACAATCTTCAAAACCAAGACGGCAGTTGAGAATGTCCAGTCAATGCTCAGAGAAGACAGGCGGCTGGAAGTCCTTTCAGTAGGCTTCTAGAATCCCCACCGATGATCACCATGCCCTAGCGAGAGAGAATCGCACGCCAGGCACTGGTGACTGGATCTTGAAGAAAGCCGAATTTCAACGCTGGCTGCACTCACTTGATCCACCACTACTACGGATACACGGGATCCGTAGGCGTCGCACTCCTTTCTAGTCTCACGACAATTAGACTGTACTTAACTAACAGTTGAACCTACTTACCTTCGCGCACGCAGCTGGAGCGGGAAAAACGACTCTTGTCTCGGCTATCATCGACAACTTCATTGATGTACCTTCTGCCCGGAGGACTGCACGGATCACAGCCCACCATGGCGGCCCCGAACTATGGCTCGAGGCGATGCCCGAGGCAGGTCCAGAATGTTTTTAGGGGGTCTATTTTTTTTTTCTACTGCCTGCGAACGCAGAACGATCGACGACAACCAGCCAATATCCTACGAAGCTTTATTAAACAGCTTGCGCTATCGTCCGAAGCGGCTTACGCCGTCCTCTGTTCCAAGTACAGCGCCAAGAGAAGCTCGGGGTTTCTGTCCGAATCGATGACAATCGACGAATGTGATGAAGTCTTGAAAGAGATGCTGTCAAGAGTGCCGATGGCCGTCCTTATTTTGGATGCTCTTGACGAATGCTTCGAAGACAGTCGCTGGCGACTAATCGACGTCCTCACGAACCTCGTTGAGTTTGATCTCCCCCTGAAAGTCCTGATCTCGAGCAGGAGGGACGGCGACATCAAAGAGCAGCTTCAGCACAAAGTCAACATCAGTATCTCGACGACGGATAATTAATGAACAGGATATCATGAAGTTTGTTCGTGACCAGATCTCAACATCTCTCTCTCTGCAATGCTCCCACATGCTGTGCTGTACCTCTTCTTGTCTTAACGAAACGGACTGCAGCAGCTCAGGTGCTCGACTGACTGATACGCTCGCAATACCCCCTCACAAACTGCTCGTCAATCAACGGCACAGGGTACGCGTCTCCCCCAAACACGTGCTCTCCAACCATGGATGCACTCTTCATTATCCCACCCGCGGTCTCATCCGTAAAGCCATCCAAGACCGCCGTAATGCGGGCTAGCGGGCTTGTCGGATGCTCGGCGGCATAGTCCAACGCCCGTTGCCTCCAGATACCGAAATCTATTATTTCCTTGGGCTCCCCACCGCTCACGGCCCCGATCAGCTTGAAAAAGTCGGTCGATGTCGGCGCCCGCGGGTTCAAGAAATCCCAGTCGCGGCCGAGCCGATCGAGATCGCCCGTCATGACGGCGACGATGGTCTTGGCCAGGTAGTCGACGGGCAGCACGGCCGACAGGTCGGCATCCAACGCCGGGAACGCGCCAATCTCGAGGCCCCCGACGACCAGGCTGTGCAGGAAGTCGCCGCGGTCGTGCCGGAAGTGGCCGGTCGCGGCCGACGCCGTGACGTACGGCAGGCGGTACACTGACGCCCGGGCACCGCGCCACCGCGCCGCCGCCAGCAGCCGCTCGGCGACGTACTTGGACGTCGCGTAGCCGTACTCGACGTCGCCCTCACCGACGTCCAGGCCCATGTGCTTGGGCAGCGTGGAGACGGTGGACACGAGGTGGACGGCCTTGGCGCGTCGTCGCCGACCGCGCGCGGCCAGGCGGAGGACCTCGTGCGCGCTGACGATGTTGGGGCCGACGTACTCGTCCAGCGGCCGCATCCAGTCGACGAGCCCGCCGGCGTGGCAGATCGAGTCCACCTGGTCCCCCAGGTCCGAGAAGGCCGCGTCGGACAGGCCGAATAGGGGCTGGGACATGTCGCCGACGATCGGTCGGACCAAGGAGGCGAAGCGGTCCTCCCAGAGACTGTACTCCTGCAGCGTGCTTACAACCCGTTGCCGCGCCCTGTCGGTGTTGTTCGCGCGCACGAGGCAGTGAGTGGTGATGCCTTGCTTGAGCAGCTCGTGCAGGATGGAGGCACCGACGAAGCCGGTGGCGCCGGTGAGGAATACGGACTCTGGACGTCTAGTATCAACATTATCCGAACGCTCGAAGGTGAAACTAGCATCGAGACACCCTCTGCGGACCGCCGCCATGTTTAGCAACCCCCCAGCAGACGCAACTGCAGCGGTCGACGCATCCGTATCCTGCAGCTGAGCGAGCAAGGACCGGCTGAGCACCCTCAAGTTTGGATGGAGAAGAGCGATGTTGGCTGAGAGCGCCATGCCAGTCAGCGTCGCCAGATGGTTCCGGATCTGCACGGCGGTCAACGAGTCGATGCCGACATCCTTCAGCGGACGGTCGACCTCCACATCGAGCGGGTGGCTGAACCCCAACGCCTTGGCGACGACTTGCCGGACCATGTCCAGCAAGATACCGGCGTGCCGTGGGGGCTCCGCCTCGCGCAACACATCGCGCAGATGCTTCTGCTGGAAGGAGCCGCTGGGGGCCTTTGTCGTGGTGACCCCGTCCCGTTGTAGGAGCGAGCGCAGCAATGGCGGTATGCCGCCGCCCTGTTCCTCATAGAAGGGCCCGAGCCGTGCCGTGTCGAGCGAGGCGGCCACGGTTAGTGCGCGCTTGCTGACAGCAGCCTGTGTGAGCAGATCCAACCCGTCACTGGGTGCCAGTGGGTCCAGGCCGAAGCTCACGAGGTGGGCGTTGGTGGCCGGGCCAAGCCGGGACGCCATACCGTCGCCTGCCCAGGTGCCATAAGCTACCGAAGTGGCTGGCAAGCCCTGGGCGTGGCGCAGGTGCGCGAGCGCGTCGAGGTAGGTGTTGGCCGCGGCGTAGTTGGCAAGGCCCGGCATGCCCATGACGCCGGAGACGGAGGAGAACATGACAAAGAGGTCCAGGTCCATCCCGCGAGTGGCTTGGTGCAGGAGCCATGCCCCGTACGCCTTGGGGGCGATGGTCGTCTCGCACTGCGCCAGTGTCATGGTGGAGAGGACGCCCGAGTCGACCACCCCGGCGGCGTGCACGACGCCTCGCAGCGGCCGGTCTTTGTTAAAGGTTGCCAAAATGGAATCGATACTGGCCGGATCGGCGATGTTGCCGGCCATCACGGTGACTCTCGCGCCCAGCTCTGAAAGTTCGGCTACCAGCGCATCCGCACCGGGGGCTTCCACTCCCTGACGTGAGGTAAGTACCAAGTCGCGGATACCGTGTTCGCTCGCCAACCACCGGGCCACGCACGCTCCAAGATTACCGAGGCCCCCTGTTATTAACACAGCTCCGTCAGGTCGTACCAATCGGTCCTTGGCGCCCGGCAATGGCGCTGTCACCGCGTCGACGCGCTGCATCCGTGGAACAAGCACCCGATTCCGGCGCACGGCGCATTCCGGTTCAGTGTTCAGCAGCAACGCCGACGAGAAAGAGGCGTCGGTGGTTTCCTGGCCCAGGTCGACCAGCCGCAAGCTCAGTTCAGGATGCTCGCTCCTGGCGGTTCTCATCAGACCCCAGAGCAACGACCCTGCCCCTGGTCTCATGGCCCGATCATCAGACTCGATGCCGACACCGACAGCATGGCGAGTGACCCATACAAGCGGAGGCGTAAACCGAGTCTGAGCTGCCGTCTGCAGCTGTGCCAGCGCCTTGGCGGACAGATCTCGCGTCTGCGATATGACGTCGGTATCCGTGTCCCACAGGCATACCAGGCCGTCCAGCTTCGCAGCCTGCTCGAGGTCGTCGACCTGGACCAGTCGGAATCCGGCTCCTGACAGGGCGGTTGTGACACTCGTTGTCCACGTCGAGTTTCTGGCTGGAACCAACAGGGCCCAGGTCCCGCTGGGCTGATGAGTGCCGTCCGTCTGGGTTGGCTGCCACGCGATGTCGAACTGGAAGCGGTCATTACCGCCGCCGTTGGGGACACGGTGGGCAGTATGGCTCAGACCAGTGCTGGTACCATTCATGCCGGGAGCCCTTCCCGCATGTGGCTGCTCGTAAGTGCGCTGGAAGGCATAGGTGGGCAGTTGTACACGTCGACAACCAAACGGCTTGAAGTAGGCTTGCCAGTCGAGGGGCAAGTGGCGCATATGTAAGTGGGAGAGACTCCGTTGGAGAACCGCGGCGCCGTCCTTGCGGCGTAGGAGAGACGGCAACCAGGAAACGGGGCTGCTGCTGTCGCTATGATGGTCTGCGAGACACGCTGCACCCATGCCACAGAGCACCGGATGCGGCCCTATCTCTAGGAAGACGTTGACCCCCTGACGGGCCAGCGTCTGGATCCCGTCAGTAAAACGAACCGGCTCGCGGGCCTGCCTCAACCAGTACTGCGCCTGTTCGAGCTGACCCGGCTTCGCCAGCCTGCCGTCCAGGCTGCGGATAACCCGTATCTTGGGCGCGTGGAACTGCACCGTCTCGGCTACGGCCAGAAAGTCGGACAACATGGCGTCGATGTGCCGCGAGTGGAACGCATGTCCGACCATCAGTAGCTTGGTCTTGCGGCCCTGGGCAGCGAAATGGCCCGTAATGCTTTCCAAGCCATCCGTAGTACCGGATATGACCGTCTGCATGGGCGTGTTATATGCAGCGATGTCGACCTCTGCAGTACGGCCCAGCGCCTTGACTGCTTTGGCGATTTCAGCGGCGCTTGCTCCGAGCGACACCATGCCGTAATCGCCGGACTGCGCTTGCATCAAGCGACCGCGCGCCGCCACCAGCCGACACGCGTCGGGCAGGTCGAGGATGCCCGCTACGTGAGCAGCCACGAGCTCGCCCAGGCTGTGGCCGAGGACGAAGTCCGGCTTTACCCCCCAGCTCTGCCACAGCCGCCATAATGCCACCTCCAGAGTGAAGAGCGCGGGCTGGGCAAAGTCGGTGCGGTCGAGCAACGCGGCTTCTGTGCTTTCGGGGTTCGCCCACATGACATCGAGGAGCGGCAGTTCCAACCCGGCGCCGTCAAACTCGGCCGCGATCTCGCGGGCCGCTTCCCCAAAGACGGGGTGCACCTCGCTCAGGTCCTTGCCCATGCCTGGCCACTGGCTACCTTGGCCACTAAAGAGCATGGCCAGCCTGTTGTCGGGTGCCTTGGCGGCGTCGCTAATACTACTGGCAGGCAATGCCGAGCCCAGCTTCTCCAGCAGCTCGGCCTTGTCCCGGGCCATCAATACCAACCGCCTGCGGAGATGGTTGCGAGTGGTTGCGAGGGAGTAGGCCACGTCACCGAGACCGTCATCCGGTGAGCCCCAGAGGTGTTGGCCAAGCTTCTGGGCCTGCATGCGCAGGGCCGCGCTGGTGTCGCCCGAGATGAGGAACGGCAGCATGGCCGGGAGCAGCCTCACTGCTGTGTCCTCGTTACCCACGAGACGGACCACCCTCGGCGGCTCCTCGACGATGACGTGAGCATTCGTCCCGCCGATGCCGAACGAACTAACGCCCGCCCGGCGCACCCGGCCCCCCTCCCTCGTCGACCGCCACAGTCGTTTGCTCAGCACCGGCGTCATGTTGGCGCCCTGCCAGTCCACGGCCGGAGTGGGCTTGGCGACGTGTAATGTCTCGGGCAGCATACCGTGCCGTATGGCTAGCACCACCTTGAGTAGACCCACGACACCGGCCGCGGCTTGCGTGTGGCCGATATTCGACTTGGCCGAGCCGATCAAGAGAGGCTCCTTGCGACTAACTCGGCCGGGCCCAAACACCTCCGCCAGCGCCGTGGCTTCGATCGGATCGCCCAGCCTCGTGCCGGTGCCATGCGCTTCCACGTAGTCAACATCCTCCGGCCGCAGCCGGGCGGCGGTCAGCGCCGTGCGGATGAGCCGCTGCTGGGCCGGGCCGCTGGGCGTCGTCAGGCTGGCGCCGCGGCCGTCGTGGTTGACGGCCGTGCCACGGATCACGGCATGCACAAAATCGCCGTCGCGCCGCGCGTCCGCGAGACGCTTGAGGACGACGGCCGCGGCGCCCTCGGACCACCCGGTGCCCTGCGCGTCGGCGGAGAACGACCGGCAGCGGCCGTCGGCCGACATCCCCCGCAGCCGCGAGAACTCAACGTGCAGCCCCGGGTTCAGCAGCAGGCTCACCCCCGCGGACACGGCCATGTCGCACTCCCCCTGGCGCAGCGCGCTGCAGGCCAGGTGCGTCGTGACCAGCGAGGACGAGCACGCCGTGTCGATCGTCATGGCGGGGCCTTGAAGCCCGAGCTGGTGCGAGATGCGGCCTGACATGGAGCCGCCCGCCGAGCCGGTGACCGTGTATCCGTCGAGGTCTGCGAGGTCCCTGGCGGCGGCGGCGTTGAGGGCCTGGTGGGCGAGGATGTTGCTGGTGCCGACGAACACGCCGGTCTGGCTCCCGCGCAGTTGCTCCATGGTGTAGCCGGCCCGCTCGAACCCTTCCCAGCAGGTCTCAAGCATCAGATACTGGGCAGGGTCCAGCCTGCGTGCCTCTCGCGGTGAGATGCCGAAGAAGGATATGTCGAAGGAGTTGATGGAGGAGGGTTGAAGGAATCCGCCACGGTGACAGCTGGCGTCGTCGATGGTGTTGCTACGATTCCAACGATCGTCGGGTACATCGCCGATGGCATCACCACCGCGCTCGAGCAGCTGCCAGAGGTCCTCGGGTGTTGCGATACCACCCGGCAGCCGACAAGCCATGGACACAATCGCAATGTCTTGGTCAGCGGCATCATCATCCACATGAGCTTGCTTGCTGGGTTGAGGTTTCGGGCTATTATTAGGCGTGCCAGGCGAGCTGCCCCCGAGATATGCCGCCAACGCCTCGATTGTGTAGTGTTCGAACAGTTTGGGGACCGCAACCGGGCGGCCGAGCTGTCTCTCTAGCTCTTTTTGCACTCGAATGGCCCGCGCCGAGTCACCCCCTATCTGGAAGAAATTATCCTGGACGCGGATGCGGCTGTGGCCGAGAACTCGGGACCAAATTGCCAGTATCTGACCCTCCAACTCCGTGGCAGCCATTACAGCGGCGGCCGTACAGGGAGTCTCAACGGGAGCCACCGGGTCTGGGAGGACCTTGCGGTCTATCTTGCCATTAATCGTCACCGGGAGAGCCTCGATCTCGACGACAAACGCCGGCACCATGTAGTCGGGCAGCCGCTCGGCCAGCCAAGGGCGCAGCACCTGGTCAAGCGCCTCCTCTGTCTTACCCGCCGAAACAGTGGCCTTTGGCACGCAATAGGCAACCAGCTGGTCATCACGACAGACGACAACCGCCGCAGAGATATCCTCGCGTGCCGTAATGGCCGCTTCGATGTCCCCGACCTCGATCCGGTAGCCGCGGATCTTGACCTGGCCGTCCATGCGGCCTAAGACATTCAACTTCCCGGGCGCCACAAACCGCGCGAGATCCCCGGTCCGGTACATGACCCCTCCATCAAACGGATTCTCCACGAACCGGGCGCGACTGAGTTCGGCGTTACCCCGATACCCCCGCGCCACGCCCGCCCCGCCGACGCACAGCTCCCCTTCGCTCCCCAACGGCACGGGCGCTAGCGTCTCCGGGTCGAGCACATACAGGTGCCCGTTGGCTACGGGGCTCCCGATGAGCACCCCTGCCTCACCCGGCTGCACCCGCCAGATGCTCGCGTACACGGTCACCTCGGTCGGGCCGTACAGGTTCCACACGTCGCCGCCGCTGCCGCACGCCAGCAGCAGGCGGTCCGCGAGCGCGCGGGGCAGCGCCTCGCCGCCGCAGAGGATCTTGCTCAGGCGCGGCTGCCCGCCGCCGGGCCAGCCCGAGTCCAGCAGCATCTGCCAGAGCGTCGGGGTGCCCTGCATGACGGTGACGGTGTGGCGCGCTATGAGGCGCACGAGGGCGGCCGGGTCGCGCACGTCGCGGCGCTGCGCAAGGACGGTTGTGGCGCCGCAGAGCAGCGGCAGGAAGAGCTCCGGCACCGCCATGTCGAATGATACGGTTGTGATGGCGAGGAGGCGGTCCGCGGAGCTGCAGCCTGGTTCGGACGCCATTGACTGCAGGAGGTTGATCACGTTGCCGTGTGTTACTTCGACGCCCTTGGGCCGGCCGGTTGAGCCGGACGTGTACATGACGTAGGCGAGGTCGGTACTGTGGACTGCCGCGTCGGGGTTGCTGTTGATGGTGCTGTTGCTGTTGCTGTTGCTGGTGCCGCCAAAAGAGTCCGGGTTTACCGCGGTGGTGCGCAACACCTCCTCGATCGTCAAGTAGGACACACCCCCTCCTGGAGTGAAGGCGTCTAGCATCTTGGTACTGGTAACGAGCAGCTTGGGGCTGGCGTCGTCGAGCATCTGATCGATGCGTTGCCCGGGCAAGTCTGGGTCGATGGGCACGTAGGCGGCGCCTGTCTTCCAGACCGCCAGCAGTGCCGCGACGAGGTCGACGGAGCGGTCCAGGGCCACGCCCACGAGGTCGCCCTTTCCGATTCCTCGCCGTACGAGGGCTCTGGCAAAGTTGTTGGCGAGCGAGTTGAGTTGTCCATAGGTGAGTGTCGTGTCGCCGCAGATTAGGGCGGTCTTGTCGCTGCACTCCTCCGCGGTACGCTCGAGAAGTGAGTGTATACTCTGTGATGCATGTCTTGTGGAATCATCGGTGCCGCTGGCCCGGAACCAGGTAACGGTCGCCGGGTCTCGGTTGTCTTCTGCTTGGGTAGGATGCATCTTGTTCCCGTATCGATCCGTAGCAAGTGCCGAGAGCAAGGGGGTTATGGAGTGGCGGGTTGGCGAACCAAGTCAACTACGTTCAATGGCCAGCCTTTGAAAGGGGTAATATCCGGGACTGTGTGGTGCAATGTACTTGGGATCGCTTGTCACTTCAACAAAGGTAAGACACTGGTAATACTGTAGGTACCCATCCACATCCTCATGGCATCTTAGTCAGACTCAGAAATGCCTAGAGTTAGGGTTGGCTTCCGGGTTTGGCCGAGCACTGGGTTTCTTGAGCTTTGTTGTCTTCATTGGTCAGCCCAAAACGCACCAATGTACGAAGTACAGGGTACTAATGGTACATGTATGTACAACTCGGTTAACCTTGACTCAACCGATTCCTTCAGTCCTGGTGGGCAGTGACATGAAGGAACTGGGATGTGTACAAAGCATCTCCGATGAGTCCCCGGACGTGCAGGGGTCTGCATCTCCGGTGGTGATGAAGAATCCTGGAGGATGGCGTTGTGACCTTTTAAGGTACGGGAACCTGGTAGACAGAGTCCGAGTCATATGCGAGGTCGAGCTGAGAACACAAAGTCCGAATGATACCCAATATTCGAAAACCAATGCAAGCGAAGATCTACACTCGGGGTAAGACAGGGGATAGAAGCTGGGGTGCTCCGATCTCAACCATCAGGCAACAGAGCGATTTGTAGCCGAGCTCTTCAAACACATTGCGCTGACTTTTTGACGACGTGAAGAGTCCAGCACTTGTCTTGCCTTGGAAATCGCCACCCACCATGACTATTGTCGCCGTCGCTGGAGGCTCCGGCGATCTGGGCCGTCTCATTACGGACGCCTTGTTGGAGGCCGGCAAGCACGAGATTTATATCACATCAAGAAAAGTAAGCGACATATCTACCTTCACTGTGTTGTAAAGCTGTTGACACCTGGATGTAGAATGTGAACACCACGTCCCGCATATCGCCGTTGACAGGCAGTCCCTACTTGCCTCTCATCCAGACCGACTACTCGTCTGAGGATGCTCTGGTCGAGCAGCTCACGGAGAGGAACGTCCGGGTCATCATCTGCACCTTCATCATGGACTGTGATTCCGCGTCCGACGCCCAGCTCCGCCTGATCCGAGCCGCCGACCGATGCCCCTGCGTCGAGCGCTTCATCCCCTCGGAATTCAACGTCGAGTACGACGTCGGCGACGGCATCCTCCCCTACCCGGAGAAGCGATTCCATGTGGCGGCTCGACGCGCGCTGGAGAAGACGGCCGCGCTCGAGTACGCATACATCTACCCGGGCATGTTCATGGACTACTTCGGCCTGCCGCGCGTCCCGAGCACCCTGCGCCCGCTGTGCTTCTTTGTCGACCCGGAAAACGGGCTGGCCGTGCTTCCCGGTAACGGAGAGGCGAGGATGAGCATGACGTTTACGACAGATGCGGCGCGGTACATAGCGCTGGCGCTCGAGCTGGACAAGTGGCCGCGCGTCATGACCACGGCGTCGAGTACCGTCTCGTTGAACGAGCTCGTCGCCCTCTTTGAGAAGAGTCTCGGTCGTAAACTACAGGTGCGGTACCAGCCAGTGGAGAAACTGATCAGGCACGAGGCGTTCGACCTCCCCACGAATGTGGACATAGCGGGTCGCTTCCCTCAGCGGTTTCCCGGGGGGTTGGAACAGCTGCGGGGGCTTATCGCTGATCTCGAAGCCGGCGTGGCGCTTGGGGCATTTGACTTTGGCAAGCTGAGGGGGCATCTTGACCTGGTTGAAGCGTTTCAGGAAACGGCCCCCGCGCCAAGGCGGATCGAAGACTTGGTAGAGGAGGCCTGGAAGGATTGGAGGGAGTGAGCAGGCAGGGCGCGCGTCTTGTTACTTGCGCCCAGAAAATTAACCTTTGTGATCCTGGACCCTCGTAGTACCGCCCGCGTATTGCTGTTACGTAGTCCGAGTGCTCGCTTACATACATGTGATCATCCCTGCGTGACGGATCTTGCCCCTGGCCGGTCACCTCGCCGCTCGGATACAGGAACTTGCCCGGTGCCGATATAAGTACCAATGACATCCACCTCCACTTACAGCGAGTCCGCACCGTGCCTCGGAGTCAACGGCATTGCCAAACACGTCCATCATGGCGCCCACAGACAAAGCACAACCCCACCCGTCATGGGTCCAAACCGGCCCCAACACCTACTCGCAGCCGTACGGCTTCCAAGAGGTGCTCTACAACGCCATCTCGGTACCGGCCGGATCCCCCGGCCTCTTTCTGATAGGCTCGTCTGTCACCTTCAGCCACACAGCTTCCTCTCCCCACGGCGAACTCTCCTCCCACGCCCTAGCCCCTCTGCTCCGCAGCGCTTGGCTACAGGTGTGCAAGCAATACCCAACGCTGGCGGCCCAGAACCCTCTGGAGGGCAAGAGATACACGTCCCCGTCATCCCCAGCGGACCTCGAAGCCTGGCTCGCCGCCACGTTCATCGTGATCCCCGGCAAAAAGACATGGCGTGACCTATGGAAGACCCTGATCAAGACGGCGCACATGACCATGTACTACCTGCCGCAGGCACGACAACTCTTCGTCCAAGGCGAGCACCACACGCTCGACGGTCGGGGGATGATGAACTTCTGGGACCGCTTCTTCCGCGCGCTCTCCTCGCCCGCCAGCACGCACGAGCTGCAGCGGACGGACGGGTCCGAGGTAGCCCGCCTCCCGCCACGCTCCGACGACCTCCTCGACACGACCGAGCGCCGGCCCGGCCGCGGCGAGCAGCGCGCCCTCGAGATCCTCGCCCCGCTCATCACCATGACCGAGCCCATCTCGATGCCGGTCCGCACCCCGCTCCCGATCCCCTCCCCGCACAACGAGGCGCTCACCCTGCAAGCCCCCGCCCGCACCACCGCCGTGATCCGCGCCGAGTGCAAGGCCCAGCGCCTCAGCATCACCGCCGCATGGCACGCCGCCACGGTGCTTGCGACACAAACAATCCAGGCGAAACGCTCCGCTGTCAGGGGCACGCAGTTCGCGTGCTTCGGCAACTTCGACCTGCGCCGCTACTTCCCCGCCTCACAGTCCGGCGAGGACGACGCGCCGACCGCAGTGAGCAACCACCACGGGGTGCTGCCCTACGTAGTCGACGCATCACCTGGCCGGGCGTTCAGCCAGATCGTGCGCGAACTGGGCGCCTTCTACGCGCGGGACCTGCCGCGCGCGGACCCGGAGGTGTGGAGCGCACTGGGGCCGATGATACGGCTGATGGTGCCCGAGTTCGCGGCGGCGGGGGCGCAGAGCAAGGAGACGACGCCCGCGCTGTCGAGTCTCGGGGTCGTGGACGAGTTTATTAAGGAGAGGTATGGGGAGTGGGGGGTCGAGGAGGTGTGGTTTGGGGATACGGTTACCGGCCCGTGGCTGGAGCATTTCATGTGGGCGTGGCGCGGGCGGTTGGTGCTGAATTCGTGCTATAATCCGGCGTTTTACTCGCCTGAGGAGGTTGGGGAGTTTAACGCGACGGTGCTGGAGGTGTTGTTGGACGGGTTGGGCGTGGCGGAGCGCGGGAAGCTTTGAGGGGGTAAGGAGGTGCGGTGAGGTGCGAGCTATAATACTCGTTATGCGTTTTATTTCTTGTTTCTGTGGCTTCTGAAGAAATACAAAGCAAACCCGGCACCTGTCCCTTGCAAAACGGCACCTTAACAATACGCCTCATCCACCTCCCCGTAGTCACGCTTCCACACGCCGGGGCTGTCCTTTAGGAACTGGGACCGGAACCCGATCATACGCTGCCCCCGTGGGCTGAGCGTCTTGGCAATCTCCTTGGAGACGATAAACGGATACGCCTCTTCCGGCGTGAGATAGGAGCACTGGAACACCAGAGTGATGCCCCTCCTCGTAGAGTCCTTGGTGCGGTTGGCGCCGCCGCCGTGCACGACCTTGCCGGTGATGAAACAGGCGTCGCCCACCTCCATCTCGGCGGGGATGGTGTCTTCGGGCGTTCCGTTTTGCTGGAAGTCATCCCACCTGTGGCTTCCGGGGATCACTCTAGTCGCGCCGTTCTCGTCGGTGAACTCGGTCAAGGCCACGACGAAGTTGACGCTCGCCTCGGGCGCGTCGGGGCCGCAGTACGTAAAGATCGGGAACTGCCATTGGTCCCGGTGCAGCGGCTGCGCCTTGCTCCCCGGGCCGATGTCGATGACCTGGGCCGAGTTCATCCAGTACCCGCCCGCGTCTTTGAGATAGATCTCCTCACACAGCTGGTGGATCAGGTCGTTCTCGAGGATCTCGTGGCGAAACGTCTCACTGAGCGCGACCACGCCGTTCAGCCGCTTTGTCTTGTCGCCGTGGAAGTCCTTGAGCCATTCCTCGGACTGCTTGGAGCCCACACCGATGTTGTCCATGGCAGGTTGGACCTCTTGGTTGAGCCGGCGGACCTGGTCTTTTGTGAAGAGGCCCTTGATGATGACGGCACCATCCTCGCGCAGGGCTCGAAAGACGGCGTCGCGGCCCTCGGAGGGCTTGACTTGCTGGAGCTTGGGCGTGGTGGACATTGTACCATGAAGCGAAAGTAGCTGACGTGAACTGGAACCGTTCGTGCCAACTGAAATTCATCTGTTATCCGCCTACACAGTACGATCTGCGGAAGAGATGCACGACCGGGAAACGAGATGACATGAGGACCGGTCTCACCCACTCCTTCCACGCATGCGCCTCCAGGCTGCAGGGGACCGGTTGCTGGATACCCTCGGACTCTGCAGTGCGAAGGATCCTATAGTGCAAGGGTACCGCAGGTCTGTGATCGGGATGATACTTTGCGGTGTTTTGACTCACAACGCTGCGAGGTACTTCGTAGGTAGACAGGTTTGATTTTGGGGGTCCGCCTCATGTACATGTGCCTAGGCTCCTTTCGCGTAATACGCGACCCAGACGAAGTAGAGGTGGAATGACCCCGACGCAGTCCGAGGGAGGCAATGCGACACAGTCACCCCGGAGCCCCGTCCAGGATGGTTTCCGCTGGCTGTGCCGTATGATTCGGGCCATGAGCGGGCCGCATCCTAACCGATCGGCTTACATGGCGACGGTGGTTCCGCGCGGGGTATTCGTACTACCACCTGACCTGTGCTGACCTTACGTGTATGTAGGATTGTGCCCCCAGTAGCCGGTGTGACATTTGTATGGCCTGCCACGATGAGTCCCTGCACCACGCCTCATGCGCGCCGCTCACGGACCGGAGACACTGCTGTAGCGAAGTTGAGAAGAGATGGTAGCAGGTTAACGGATGACATGAGTGAGCCTAACTAAAATTTCAAGCCCTTTCCTTTTGAGAAAAAAAGGAAAAGAACTCAATCCTCAAAAGGGACAGTAAATGACGGATGTCCAGGGCCTCAGAGACGATCCGAGGCGCAGAAGGGAAAGTAAAAAAGGGGAAATGCCCCATTGTCCGCGGAATCGCAAAAGACTCAGAAGGAAGGAAATGAATGTCCACGACCCTTCTGCCACTCTCCTTCCGAGTCCCCATCGCGTCTTCACACCAACACGAACCCCCCTCTGGCGAAACCACGATTTGATGGCGGCCCCCTCTTATCCCGCCATCTCACTTCACAATCGCTTAGGCCTTCTTGGTGCACTTCCTCCACTGCAGATAGTGAATCTGCTTAAAGGTGAGGTCCGTCGACTCGGACTATTTCAGAGAAACAGATTCATTAGCCACCAACACTTTATCCCGGAGGTCGTGCAAATCACCACTGCCAGTGATCAAGACTTGCGAGGGGTCACGAGTGCTTACCGTCAGTAGGGCCTTCTTGTTAGAGTCCAGCGGGCTGATCTGGATGGCGGACTTGACATTGAGCAGGCCCTCGACGCCGCACGGCGACCAGACGGTGCTCTCGACGCCGAATACGTCGGTCTTGAGGTAGTCTTCGTCGACCGGGCCCTTGAAATCCTTGTTGCTCGAGATCTATTTTGATATTTAATTAGAGAGCGTGTTATTGTGTGAAGGACTTAGGCGGAGACGTACCTGGCCCGAGGAGCCGGAAAAGTAGTAGGTGGCCTTGGCCGAGCCCGAGACGTCCTTGGGGAGAGTAGCGTGGCCGCGGTAGTCGGCCTTGAAGACGGAAAACTGCCAGCCCTGAGGGCAGTGGAGCTTGACGTTGGCCTGGCAGGTCTTGCGGTACTCGTTGGCCTTGATGCCCGGGCCCGACTCCGCGATGAAGTTGTCGTAGATGAGGGTAAGCGTCATCAGGTCGGTGGACAGCATGCTCCCGACGGAGCCGCCGGGGCAGCCATTGCCCCCGTAGGTGAAGCCTCTGATCTCAACCTCGTGTCCGCTGGGGCCGTCCCGCTCTGTGACGGCGGGAGCGGCCACGGCCAGGCCGGCGAACAGAGCAATGATCTTGGAGAACTGCATTTTGAGGCGAACGAATCAACCAGAAGTGTTGTGGTGAGACTGAGTGGGATGACTTGGAAGAGTATGAAGCGATGGGTGGAAGGATAAGATTGTGATGATGGGTTGGATGAGTCGAAAGCGTGTGATTGTGGTGCTGCTTCCTCGCCAACTTATACATTTCTAAATCCCCAAGGGTTCCTTATTTTTTTTTCCAAGTCCTGACTCCCGGTCCAGAACGTGGCCCAAATCAAACACATCGGGATATCTCTGCCTCCCTAGCCCGTCGCCTCGCAGCTCAGCCCGGAGCGCCGCGGCGCTTGGTGCACTGTAGTCCAACTCATCGGGCGTCGGGGCACAGCCGCTGATATCGCATGTTATAGGGCAGCAAGTCCGGCCAAAACTGTCGCTGTGATATTATAATCATCATCTCTCTGGCCAATTGTCAAGCGAATACGAACTTACCATTCCTAGCGCAGCTTGCTGTTGGAACCACCTCTCAGATCTCGTAGCCCCGATGGACAGCGGGAGTCTAAACTCGGTGTTGGTCATGTTTGGATCGAGCCTTGGCTGACTCGTCCGAGATGTGCGTGCCGGGATCGACCCAGGAATGTCCAGCCAAGCCGTATCGGTGGTATGATGCCTTCTGGTTCGAACGCAATCATGGCCTCGTCTAGCGGCGACGTGAGTTTTGTTTACGGAAGAGAAACGTCGGTCGTGGCTGAGAAAAGCCTAACAAGCCTCAGGGCTGGGCCGTTATGCCGGGGAATAGACATCCTCGACTAAACACAAGAACCACAAGAAAGGCAACTCACAGCATACATTGTTACGTCAAATTCTCCCAGGCTCATGAATTGCTATGCTACCTAGACTATATGAAACGTCTGGACGTCAAGACCTTCCTTTTCCGCGACCCGAACTCCCTCGCCATCCTCTAGCCCCAGGACAAAACAACTCCCGATGTGCAGATACTGGAAGCCCACCCTTTTTAGTATGACCGGAAGTCCGCACTCAAGGATGCAGACCAGGTCGCCAGCTTCCATACCGGGCGGACCCCATCCCAAGTAGCCTTTGTCTGTCACAAAGCCTGCGTTTGTCGAGAAGAGCCGTACGATGTGATTCAACACCATTTCTGTCGACATCCCTTCAATCCAGGAGTCCAAGAAGCGAAATCTTTCTGGGAAGTTGGCGCCAGGCGGTGGGCGCATCGATGCCAGACCCCGGATCCAGCCTGCTGCTTGTTCGAGGAGTTCGTCAGACGCCTTTTCTGTGGGATGATGTCCGTGATCTGAATGACCAACGAACTTATTCCAGACTGCCTCCATGCTGGTGAGACCGAAATGTGCCCAAATCTGTTCTGGTTCGATGCCCCAATCGTCGACAGAATAAACCAGAAGAATAAAGAGCCCGAGCTTGATCATCACCTCTGGATCTGGGCGCTCTCCTAGTCGCTCGTCCGTCAGGAGATGCCGGTCCAAGAAGAAAAACCGGGTCAAGGCCTGAAGGATAGGTATGCCTGTAACGTATGACTCTCCTGACCCAGACAAGATCTGCTCGCAGAAGACGGCCCAATTCTTAGCGGAATCCCCCAACATCATCGTGGACATTGCCACTCGATCAAGCGAACTTCCCTCAACCATGAGGGCATGGCGTTTGAACGCCCAAAACGGTCGTTGTGGATCGGTTGCTCGACTTCCGTCAGCATTGCTGCCCACGACCTTTCGTTGTACATAGAACAGATTCGATTCCTTGGAGATCAGATCCCAATTTGGTACCCACGAGGGAACGAACAGCGTTTGCGGTGGATGGTCCGGCGCCACGCCGTATCCTGCCGTGCTCAGTCCGTGTCCTGCGAGCATGAGGATGTGATCCGGACGGGCATCGGCCTCGATACAAAGCTTTGCAAAGTCGCGAAACACGTCCTCGACAGAAAGAGAATAGTTTGGTCGTACAACATCCAAGTTCAGCAGGCCGAGAACACTGTAGAGCTTATCCCTTGGATCTGTCGCCTGCTGCGTTTGGGTTTCGACAACGAGTTGTCTCCAGGCGAGCGGCCACTTCGGCCCGCTCTTGTCGACCTCGCCTTGGATACGCCGAGAGAGGACAGAAACCCCGATGACGTCCATCACCGCCGTCCAGCCGAGAAGGTCCCTTCCGAAACTGGTACTGAGCTGTCGCCACAGCATCTCGTCGGCGAAGGAGGGACGAGGTAGCCCTTCGATTTTGCAGAGCCAAGTTGCGACATCCCAAATGCAAGGGCACGGGACGAAGGCCGGCCCGCATACCACCAAGACCATCTTCGAGAGTATGATCTCCTGGGTCACCCAAGCCCGTCTCCAATACGGCCGAGACAGGAGCTTTGTCGCACTCCGCCAGAAACGATTCCGGGTGCTTGCATCATAGCCATCGCCGCCTTCCAAGTCTGGCTGGAACCAATCCGTCTGGTCGGCTCTGAGCCAGCTCAAGGGATCAGTCCACACGTCGGTGCCGGGCGGTAACTGCTTTGCATGTTCTAGAATCTTTTGCCACATGCTGAGGATATTCTGCATGGCGTAGGTGCTGTCGCCTGCCTCAGGGCCCAGCCACGAGAAGGTCGTGGTCGCGGAGCGGTAGATGGTCGCCATCATCTGCACCTGACTGTTTCGCTCGGAGATGTCGCGCTGGTTGATGCACAGGGCGTCCACCCATATCGGATTCGGACGCAGTCCGATGCCGGCCACCACCACCTGATCCCGATACCAGCGGAGGAATGCCACCAGATTCCGTGTTGCTTGGTGCTCATGGCCATTGATGTATATGACTTCCGTGTCCGTCGAATCTCCCCAGACATACGAGGCGGCGTGGTATGCGTGCTTGGGTTGGAGCAACGAGTCCGTGATTAACTCGCATTTGATCGTGTCAAGGCCGTCGCCCGGCTCGATCCTCAGCAGCCGAATCTCTTGCTGCGCCGGGTCGAGAGGCTCATACAGCGAGGCGCCCATCGGGAAAGCCGGTCTTGGCTGACGGCGCGGCTGAGATACGCTCAGAGGGACTTTGCCAGCAACAACACAACAACACGGGTGATTTTGGTGAATGACAGACGAGGTCTGATGGATCTCCAGAGTAGACGCAGAGTGATGCAAGCCTTGTCCCAGTCGTGCTGGAAAAGTGCACAAGGTTAAAAGGAGGGAAAGGCAGTTGGTCCGCCGGCGCTCGAGTACAAAAGCTGCCTCACAAGTTTTAAGTGCGGGGGGAGAGCATTCCGTCGGCCGTCTTCGGCGGTCCCTGAGGCGCAGCACTTTGCCTTGGCAAGGCACATCGACAACAGACGCCCAATTTCACCTCATACCAAGTTGATAGGCATTCTCGCTGTTTCCCGAGAGCTGTTTAACTGTATGGGGTGATATGCAAAAGATACTCTCGGCTTTTGTGTTCTCAGGTTTTGTGACTATTCATGTTCTCCTTGAAACAAGCATGCCGAGTAGACTGTAATTAGGCGTTACTTTCGACTTAATTGTACCTGGACTAGATGAAATTACTGATCTGTGTTGTCCGTAATCTGACCGTTTACTCTTCCTCAAGTACTACGACCTCTTGAAGCTCCATACCGCTATCAGTACCGTGCCCGCTAAGTTGGCTGAAGCCGGCAAGGTGGTGTCGTGCCTTCGAGATGAACGACTTGATCCCCCCACCTCTTAGATACAGCAGTGTCAACACCGTCGCACACAAAGTCCCTATCTGATCCAACTCCCACAGCCCTGAGCCACTGGCAGGAAATGCCGACCCGGTCTTGCCATAAGCAACTGAAAAGAAGATAAGCTGGAGCATGCCAAAGACGACAAGCCTTTCAGCCCGCGGACGATACATTCTCATCCGATACGGATACTTCTCCATCAACCTCTCGCCAGAGACCATCGAATACAACATTAGCAGAAACAACATTACATAGACCGGAATGGGTAACTGTGCCGTGTACGCATACGGCTCCCCGAAAAGTGTGACAACCACGCCATGGATCAAGAACGCCCCCAATTTCCACGCCCAGCTCCTGTTCGTCCTGGGCAGAATGCCCTGGGCATCAAAATACTCGACCCCGTCCTGCTGCCAAGACAGCCGCGACGTCGGGCCAAAAATGGTCAGCGCAGCGAACAGAACAAACACGGCCGCGCTCATCCCCGGGTCGATGCTGCACCGCACCAACCTCACCAGAACATCACACAGCGCGACCAGCGGGTAAATGAGCGCGGCCAGCATCTCCCCGTCCAGAATGTCGGCCTCGTCCTCCACGCTGGTCCCCCACTTGGGCAGGGTAAAAAATACGTCCGTCTCGTCGGTCTTCTCCAACTCTTTCTTCCTCGCCTCCTCGCTCTGCGCGCACTTGGAGTGCCAGATGGACGAAAAGGCGGCCACGTACGCGGTGAGCAGCCAGGAGAGGTACGCGCCGGGCCCGTACCACCCGGAGACCTGGTCGACGGGGCCGGCGGTGGCGTTGAGCTTGTCGGCGTGCGACATGCAGCGACCGGGGGGGTCGAGGTCGAAGACTTCGTCGGGTAACGAGGCGAAGGCGACGGGGCTTTCGGTGAAGGTGACCATGGATAGCCATAAGAGCCAGTTATTCGGGGCCCAGAGGACTGGCGTAAGGGAGAGGAAGAGCCAGATAATGCAGAGAGCTGCCGAGGTGTAAACGATTTTGAGGCTGGGGAATGGTTGATTCGTTGGTTAGCTTGCGTTCTCGAGGGGAAGCACTTTCGTGGAAGGCAGCTTGAGGGACGCGGACAGTTGGAAACCCCAGAGCATGAGAATTTCTTTCCAATCATATTGGATTTTCTCTTTTATGCCTGTTTCTGGCATGTTGATGGTTGGAAGTGCGTAGGGTAAGGATGGGATGTGTTGAGCATGTGCAGAAGGCAGAAGGCTAGAGGCTGGAAAAAACAAGAGGGCTGCGCCGCCGCGGTATGGATGCGGGGTTCTTGTATGCCACCCAGGGCCACCCAGGGCTGAAAAAGTGACTCGGGGCTGAACAAGCGAGAACGCCTCGAGGTTTGCCTTGGCCGCCTCGTTGTTATCTAGTGGTTTAGGGGGTAGCCCTAACCTGACTGACCTACTGAAACCCAACAACCCAGGTCAGAACCATTGACACCACTAAACCACCCAAGTTTACCGCCGAAAGGTGCTTCAACCAACAACCCGCGATGGAACAAATACTAGCTAATGGTGTTACTCTCTGATGCCCTTGCTGTGTACCCCGGGGAGCTCATAGTCTCAGTTCCGGCTGACCGAACTGTGGCTCATTGAGTTGTGGGTGTGGGTAGGTTCCGTGAACAGAGCTTTAGGTAGGGCCCGGTATGAAACAATCGGGTGTAGGAGAGGAAATGTGAAGCGTGTTGGCACCCTGGTGCGTTCGGTATTGCCTATTTAGACGTGTGGCTTGGCTGGATAGCCAGCCTCCTGACTGGTCAAACATTTCAAAACTCGCCCCGATATAGTGTGGCATACTTCCAGGTTGACACATCCCCACGTTGAAGTCAGCTCAAGGCTGCTTCCTACCACGAGGGCTGAGGGCTCGGCAGGAAAGGGACCATCGAGTTTCTCCATTTAGCAGCCTTGGCTCACTAAAAACGGACCTGTCCGGGTACCAACTGCACCAGAGAGCAGAGAGGATCTCAAGCTACGCCCTGCCGGCCATGTAGAGTAAACCTTCAGGGGGTGGGTAAGAGACTGGCCCGTTACTTTCCGAGAAGGTTTTCCTTGGTATATAGGGATCCATCTTTGTGCCGATCGAGCATCCAATCTGCTCATAATTAACGTTAGCGCCCTTCTTGACGGGCAGAGAGCGGGGGCTGTTAAGCATTAACCACCTTGGAGTTTCTTGGGTCTTGAGTCGGGGAACTAGGATGGCCCGCATATCTCAACTGTGACCGGTGCATCATCATCGAGTAAGAGTTGTTGCTTCATGTTGTGCTCGGATCCTGATGAATCAAGGTCGAGGCTGCATCTCGCTCTCGTTCGTCGGCTCCAACAAACTAAGACTCTAACATGAATAAATTATCCTGCGCGACGCGTCCTGATAATGTGGATTGCCGGAGTGGGAGTCCGGAGGAAGAATTTCCGGTCCGGTTTGAGTATAAGTGCTTTTGGCCGGGTGTTGCCGTGCGGTAGCCCCTCCCTTTCGGCGCTCCAGACTCTAGAGAACCCACAGCACCCGTACCATGGGGAAGACGACGGGGACTACCTTTCCCCGTGGGGAGGACCCTGCTCCGTGGGTCTCGGTAAAGCCTCTTCCGTGATACCAATCTGATTCTAGAGTTTGCGCCCGTGACCTTGGGGCCGTCTCCATGTCCTCCACAGAAGTGCTAAATCATGTGATTGATACAACTACATGGGCTGTTATGTAGATCAAGGGGCCCTGGGCGTTTGCGAGCAAGGCCTGTCGCCCTCCGAGGTCCCGCATTTGGCAAGTTGATTGGGCATACGGACAGCTGAATTCCGGGGCCAGAACAGCAGAATGGACTGTGAAGATGCCAACAAGGTGGCTAGGATCGGAGACTAGCAAAGCTCGTATTGTGTTTCCTCGACAGCGGCCTGAGTGACTTGGAAAAGGTGTTCCGTGAGGCTAACACTGTCTGTCTACCTGGTTCCTTGCCAGGATGTCCACTGTTTAGCGTACATTCTCGTACTGACGGGGCCAACGGGATATTGGGGAGGATGGGACGAGGGTTAGGGCCGTTGTGTACAAGAGGTCGAGTATAAAGGTGTCTCACTTTCCCTTGGAACTGGACTCCTGACTCTCTCCAAGTGCAGACAGTCTTAGTTCCCAATATCTTGTGTTGTTCCCAAGCCTTTGCCATGCAGCTCTCCAACTTGCTTGCCATCGTCGTGGCCGCAACGGCAGCGGCCGTTCCCATGAACCCCGTCTCCGAGGTAACCAATGTGTCCCTCACAAAGCGGGCGGATCGCGGTTCATATACAGTCTCGGGCCTTGGTCAGCGCAAGCAGGCCATCCTCAATGCTGGCGGCAACACCCTCGATATTGCCATTGCCATGCTCGAAACCGAGCGCATGTCGACGGACTACGTCTACGGTAAGCGAATACAACTCTGCCCCTGCATTCCAGCTTCCCTTGGCTTGTTCTTGGGCCATTCGTTGGGACTCATCCGGGAACATGTTGCTAAGATCCGGCTCCAGGTGACGCTAAAACGGCCGATGCTGCCAACTTCGGTCTCTTTAAGCAGAATTGGGGCATGCTCCGAGTGTGCGCGTCGCGCGCTGGGTTCGTGGGTCAGAGCACGAGCCAGTGGAACAACGGCGCCAAACTGAAGTAAGTCGTGTTCGCCCAGAACGAGAGTACTCTGACCCGGCCTAATCACTACTATCTAGCTGGGACATCTACGCCGACGTTGCCTCGCGCTGGGACTGCCAGAACTACTACGGCTACGACAAGTGGTTTGCCGGCCATCGCAACGGTGCAAGCGGTCTGTCGGACCCGTACACTGAGGATATCAACAACTACAAGACGGCCATCCAGTGGATCCAGAGCCAGGTCGACTCGAACTCCAAGTACAAGACTGACGACACCCGTTTCTGGGTCAACGTCACCCCGATCTGATTCGTTTCTCCTTTAATGGGACCCAGGGGTGGCTTGTCAGTCATGCATTCCCCAGAGCACAAAACCACCAAGTCATCTCGATTGAGAAAGTGAGGAGGAATGCAGTTTTTATTCTGCTCCGAGAGAGCAGCTAACGCTCGCTACCGTGGTTTGCTTGACACACAACCTAAGATATGTCGTATTTGTTAAGTAGTTGGGTTGAAATAGTTAGTATGGGTACTCCAGGCAGAGTTCTCTGGCGTCCCCTCCCCTTCTCAGTGCACATGTGCTGGAGGGTGCGTCGGCCGAGTCCGATTTTCCACCCCCTCTTTCCGATTTTTGGAGATCCTATGGCCTCAAAGAGAGGGCCGCGGCGAGCCACCCTTCAACGCATCCAGCTTCAACACCCTCCTCGCATTCCCGCCCATGAAGTCTTGCAGGACCCCCTCCTTGAGGGCCATCTTGGCGTCGCCTGTCAGGTGCCGGGCCACATTCCGCACGCAGTCGCTCCACTGCAGTTGCGGGAAGTTTGTGCCGAACATAACCTTCTTCCGGCCGGTGGTGTTGGCAAACTGGATCAGTTCCGGCGGGTAATATTTCGGCGAGTAGGCGCTCGTATCGATGTAGACATTCTCGTGCTTCCAAGCGACCGACACCATCTCGGCTGTCCAGGGGTGCCCGATGTGGCCACAGATGATTTTGAGGTCAGGGAACTTCAGAGCGACCTCGTCGATGTATGGAATAGGCCTCCCGACTTCGCTGGGGCACAGCGGACCAGTATGCCCTACCTGCGTCAGGAAGGGCACGTCGAGTTCGATGCACTTGACAAAGAGAGGCCAGTAGTGAGCATCCGTAGGGGCCAGATTCCATAGCCAGGGCACGACCCTCAAGCCCTTGAAACCCTCGACTTTGACGTAGTGCTCGAGCTCCTTGCAGGCGGTAACGGGGTCAGAGAGGTCGACGCTCGCCAGGCCGTAGATGCGCTTGGGGTAAGCTCGGGTGTACTCGGCCACTTCGGCGTTGGAGAAGATAGCCTCGCCCGGGCGATACCACGCCGCCAGGCAGATTTGGTCGACGCCTCCGGCGTCCATCAGGGCCATTAACTCGGCTGGCTTCAACTTTCGGGCTGTGAGTTTCGGGTCGACATGGCTCTGCTCAAACAGCCGGCGCACTTCCTTTGGCAAGGCCTGACCGACGCTCATAAACATTGATTGTCAGCATAGTTTCCCTCATCTCTTGCCTTAGCCGCCCCAAAGATAGAGATCAGAGAGGGAGAAGACGAGATCGACGCACATCGCCCACCGGGTTTGCCCAGACGTCAACAACCGGAAAATCGAAGTTGCCACCCATTTTTGTGTCGTGTAGTTCATTAATGAGGTTGTGTTGGAGTAACTGAATCGAGTCGCTTACGATCAGTTCGGCAGTGCTTTTTCTTGATGTTCACATGCATGTGTTTGCCTCGGCTTAACTGAAAGGCCCACTCCCATGACACCAACATGTACCTGGGTTATGAACGTACCTACGGCCCTTGAGCCCCTGAAGTTTGAAGCACTCACCCGGTACATGCAGATAGAGTAGCGTACAAATCAAGTGGGCATCATGGCTTTCGTTCCGTTACTCTTATATCCTGAGCTCTCCCTCTCCTAAGTTATGGACATGAACTACCTCGAAACATTGAATTCTGCAATATGATACTTCTCAAGTCCTTATGCCTTCAAACATTCTTTCGGCTGCTCGTTTCCGCTTGCTTCCCGCGTAGCTTCACGGCAATCAATGTCCCAAGCTGGGCAAGCGATTCCAGCCTCATGATTTCCAGCACGCTGACACTGAGTCCCACAGCCTGCTGCAGCCACCTCCTCAGCTCGGTCGCGACCAGGGAGTCCAGCCCAAGCTGCGCCAGACTAACAGAGATGTCGACAGGCTCGCCCGGCTTCAGCATCAGGTCGTGGATTTTGCGCCCCGTCTCCAGCGCTAGCATTTGGGTCACCGAAGGGTCCGTCAGCACCTCTTCCTCGTTAGAAGCGTCGGCCAGCATGTCGAGGAACGCCCTGAGCGGGTCGAGTTGAGGAGCAACGGTGGTGCTGTTGGCACGGACGTTGTGATACAGCCCCATTCGCCGGTCCCGGCGCCAGTTGGTTCGGTTGGCCGGGTCATCCAGCGGCGAGTCGGACCGCAAGCCCATGAGGACTTGGCCCCGGTTGCTCCAAGTGGTCGAGAATGCATCAGCGAGGCCCTCGGAGGGCACTGAACATTGAATGCTCAACTCCACAAAGTCCAGGAACTCGCTCTCCCCGAGGAAATACACGCCCTGGGACTTGGCCTTGCGGCGCGCACGGGGATTTTCGGCAACGAACCCCACGCCGTCAATGGCGCAGATGTTGAGCACCGAGGCGGGCAGCCCGAGGGACCACCGGTACTGGCAAAAGGCCTCCATGAACGTGTTGGCAGCCCCGTAGTTCCCCTGGCCCGGGTGCTCGACAGCCGAGAAGAGAGAGCTGGCCATCCAGAAGAAGTCGAGGGGCTGCCCTTCGAGGGCACGGTGCAGGTTCCAAGTGCCGTCGATCTTGGGCTTGGTGGCAGCCATCCAGCCCTCCCATGTCATCTGGAAGAGGTTGCTGTCCTCCAGCACCATGGCAAGCTGGAGAAGGCCTGCGACGGGACGCTTGGACATGCGTACCGCTGAGCAGACGTCTGCCATGTTGGTCACGTCTCCTGTCACGGCAACCACGCTGCAGCCCATACATTCAAGCTCTCGGATCAAGTCCTTGCTTTGCTCGCTCACGCCGGCAGAGCGGGACAAGAATGTGATATTCCTGGCACCACGCTCGACGAGCCATGTTGCCAAGCACCGCCCGAGCCCTCCCACGCCGCCCACGAGGAGGTAGGTCGCGTCGGGTCGCAACCGGACCGGGCGTGACGTGGCAGTGGGGATGTCCCCAGTAAGCTCAGGGTGTTGAAGGTGCTGCAATGCGCTCTGCGCCTCCTCCCTGACGCAAGCCGTTGGTTCCAGGGGCTTGAGAGCCCCAGTCCCGTACATATCCAGGAACTCCTGGACCAGCCTACGCATAAGGATGTCAGCAATGTTTTGAGTGAATATCCGGAACCATGAAGGACTAGATGTATCTTTCGGCTTACCTTTCCATTCTCTCCGGCCGCTGCTTGATGAACTGCGCGATATCCACAAAGCAGTACGACCGATTAGCCAAGGAAAGGCGGCGCATTTCGAGTTTTCCAGCTCCATCGCCCTCAAGGCCACCACCAAGCTCCAACAGCATCCCGCACTCGGCAACACACCGCCACAGCAACCCCCTCACCTCCGGTTCGCCGTCCGAAGCTGTCGAGGCTAAGTCAAGCACGACATCAACACCCGTCCCGCCCGTCTCACGCATCACCCCGTCGTAAAACGAACCGACAGGAAACACCCTCGTCCGTGGCACGCCCAGCCCTTCAACCAGCTGCAGCACCCCCTCCGAGACGCCGCCGTCGCCGCCGTCCCACGCTGTCACGAACGCCTCTGCCCCAACGGCCCTGCAAACCTGCAGCGCCGCCAGAGCAACACCACCATCACCACCACGACGATCCAGGCTCGCCAAGTGTACCAGCACCGACATGCCCGGCTGCAAGCGAGCCATGTTCCGCAGCGCGTGGATCGACGTAACAAAGGCGTGCGTCATGGCAGCGGCGTGCTCGTGGGTGATGCTCGCTGCCTCGGGCGGGATCCTGGCGGTGGCTATCAACCCAGCCGGGGGGAGGATCACGCGGGTTGAGATCATGTTGTCTTCTTTGGCTGCCGTTGGTGGTGTGAGCGGTACCACTACGTGGTCGCCTGGGCGCAGACGGCTAGGGGTGGTGGTGCCGTCGTTGTCCGTGCTGCTGACGCGGGTGACGACGCCTGAGGCTGGGACATGGGGGCCGGGGACGAGGTGCCCGTTAAGCTCATGTTGTCCGATGGCGCGCAGTTCGATCTCGATGTGGCCTTCTGGAAGGGGAGTATCAGGGTGGTCCTCCAACACGAGCCCGTCAGGTGTTTCCAGCGAGCCTGGGTTGCTGGCTGGGAGTTGCTTCAGCACCCCATTGACCTCGTCCACAGCGGGGGTGACCGTGCCAACGGTGTCACTGGGGAGCTCTTTGGTCAGGAAAAAAGGCCGGTACCGCCCAACGTGAATGACTCCGTCGTGGACGGCATATTCTTTGTCAGCAGCAAGTCTGTCGGCGTCGTCGTCTGCCCTGCGGATCTTTTGGAAGACGTCGAGAACCAGGTCCACGAATCTGGCTTCGTCTTGGTCGATCTCGAGTGTGCAGAACCGGTTGGATGCCTCGGAGCGCACCGTACGGGCAACCCCGATTGCGGCGGCCTGGCGGGGATCCTTGCACTGGATCTGGGCAGGCTTCGTCAGCCAGAGGAGGTGTTGCGCCCTGAGTGAGCGTAGGATCCCCTGGAAGGAGGCGAATCGCTCGGCCGTCATGTCTTCGAAGAAATTGGCCTCCATGTCCAGACAGGAGAGGATGTCCATGTCCTCTGGTAGTGGTGATCCCAGTTTGCATGGAAGCACATCCCACCCTTTGTTCCGCAAGGACGTGACGAATGATAGGGGGGCGCCTTGATCGGGCTGTGACGCCAGGACCGCCACCCTACGGTCAGCCGCCGGGCAGGGAGTGGCCATCTTCTTGGACAGTATGGTAGCAGAAAGCCGGTATGGCTCGTCTTCATCGTAGACGGCGATCTCGACGCCGCTGAACCCCTTTGCTCGAAGCTCCTCGTCCCACCGCGAGACCGGAATATACGGTTCGTCAGGGCGGCCGTCGGCTTCCCCCAGCCACCAACCGAGAAAATTGCCGTAGATGTAATTTATCGCACGCGTAGTCGTGCACAGCTCGGTCATGACGAGCATCCCGTCGGGTCCCAGCAGCTGATGGAGATGGCCGAGCGAGGCACTGAGCGAGGGCGTGGCGTGGATGACGTTGGAGGCCAGGATAAGATCATATGAGCATGCCTCGAACCCTTGCTCCAGGGGGTTCTTGGAAATGTCCAGCACCTTGAAGTCCATGTTGGATGCGTAGCTGAACCGCTCTCTCGCCCGTGGAAAGAACCCGGCCGAAATGTCGGTGAAGGTGTAAGTAAAGTAAGACGCCGGACCTCCATCATCAGCGGCAAGGGCTCTGATGATGGGTTCGGTGGTGCCCCCAGTGCCAGCTCCAACTTCGAGGATGCGCAGATTGGGTTTCGTGTGGGACAAGATGCGGATAAAGTCAGCGTAGCCAAAAGACAGGTCGTTGTAGATTCCGGTCAGGACGTTATCCTCCATCAGCACATCCAGGGTCTCCTTCTGCCCGGTAAACAGCGCTTCGGCGTTGTCGTAGACGCGCTTCATGCCGACGGCCACGGACGCTTTGCCATGGCCCAGGAGCTTTTGGTATTGCTCCTCCAGCACGGCCAGCCGTCTCTCACTCGGCAACCCCACGACGTCCTCGACAAGCGCTAGCTTGCCAGCTTGAGCGCACTTGATCTGCTTGCGGAGCCAGTCGCGGAACTTGGAGAAGTGCGGCTGGCAAGGGACCAGCGGCTCCAGCCTGTCGACTGTCTCCATCATGCAGAGCAGTGCCATCTCCTCCTGTAGGCGGATGACGTCTTTGTTGAGCTTTGGTGGCGAGAACAGTTTTGCCATGTCCACAAAATCGGCATGTGGCAGCCAGTGCAGCCGGGCGCCGGCGTGGATGTCGATGACGTCCTCGGTTTCAGCAGCAAGTGGCGTGAGATGGAGGTTGATCATTGTCAGAACGGAGCGGGCACAGTCTGCAGTGACGCACTCCACGGAATTAGAGTGCAGAGCTTCGTCATTGTCTATCGAGGCTGTGGCGTCGATGGGGCCGGTGTCAGCGCGATGTACTTCGAGGTGCTCGATCTTGGTTGGCAAGGCAAGCTGGCGGAAGTTGCGGGGAAGCCCCTTTGCGTGGGCGACAATCAGCAGCTGCAACGCAGCATCGATTGCCGCAGGATGGAGCGTAAAGGGGGCGCTGCGGTGGTCGGCGGGATCGATGATTTGGCCCGCGCTAACACATGCTGTAGGGGACGCGGTGACGTTGGTCAGGGGCCGGAACTCGGGGCCGTATCCTATGCCAATTTTTGCCATGGCGTCGTAGAAGCGGTGGATGTCGACCTGTCGTGGAAGCACGGTACGCGAGCTTGATGGACCTGGAGATGGCGACGAGACGGCCGTGATCTGGCCCTCGCAATGTGTGACCCAACTGGAGCCGGAAAAGGACGAGATAGCGAAGGTGAACCATTCGGTTTCTCCCCTTGGCCGCTGCAACGCCGTCACCATTTCGACGGGTTCCGATGGTGTTACTAGAAGCGCGGCATGCGCCACAACGTCTTGCAACCGGTATCCCGTGCCTGGCTCGCCGTCCACCATCTGCCTGACCGCCTCGCCCGCGATGGCAACGTAGCCAGCGAATGGAAAGACGACGTCCCCATTCACTTTGTGGTCGGCAATCCAAGGTTCGTGCTCCAGACGCAAGACATTCCGCCACTGCGGCTGATTGTCTGGTGACTCGGGCACACGGGCACCGAGGAGGCAGTGGTGGGCATACTTGCGTGTGCGCCAGGCCTTGGATAAGCGGCTCTCGTACCAAAAGGATCCGCTGCGGTCCCATGGATAGGGAGGCATACCGGAAATGATCTTGCTGCTTGGAGGGAACAAGGGGGAAAGGTTCAGGTGAACTCCCTCTTTATAGAGCTCGCCCACGGCGGACAGGGTGGTGACGGCACTGTGTTTGCCCCGTGTCATCGACGCAATGTATCTGGAAGGCTTGGAAAGTGCGGCACAAATCTGGCGTAACGGTCCAGCAAGCGTAGAGTGCGGTCCGATTTCCAAGAAAAAGGGGTCGCCATGGCTGTGGGCGAGAAGTTCCTTCACAGCCGAGGAGAACCGCACCGGCGATGTCAGGTTGGTCTCCCAGTACCCCGGCGCAGACAGAACCGATGGGTCACTGATCAATTTGCCCGAGACTGACGAGAAGAACGCTGTTGTCAACGTGGAGGGAAGCGACTCCCATTCTTGTTCGACGAGCCGTCGGTATTCGCGGCTAGGGGATATCATGTCGGCTGGAAAAGGTCAGCTCTCTCTTGGACAGGAGGTATGTGTTCCGGCTGATTACTCACGAGAATGGTATGCCATGTCGACCTTGAGTCTCCGAGCGAGAACATCTGGCCTACTCTCCTTCACAGCAGCGAGCACCACGTCCACTTGGTCACTCGGTCCCGAGATGGTGACGCTGCTTGGGCTGTTCTCGCAAGCTACGACCACACCAGCGCCGGACCGAATGTACAAGGCAGTGTCTTGCTCATTGAGACCGACGGCGGCCATAGCCCCGTTCCTGTCCGTCTGCTTGCCCATGACATACCCGCGGTAGTACGCCAAGGTAATTGCTTGGGGCAGTGAGAGAGCCCCCGAGGCATACGCGGCAGCAATCTCGCCACTGGAGTGGCCGACAACCGCGCCTGGCCGGAGCCCGAGCGTTTGAAATCGAGAGAAGAGGGCAATTTGCAGAGCTGTGGAAAGTGGCTGTGCCAGCTCTGCGCGGCTGATCTGGCTTTCCTCGGGGGGCTTCTGCAACTCGCCTGTGGCGTGTCAGCAACTCAGCCTGGCGTTGTCGAAAGGACTTTCTTACCCATGATTGTCCACGACGGTGGATGCCTCAACGCTTGCAACACTGTATCCATCGTGCCGATGCACTCGCGGAACGCGGGGTCTGTTTCGATCAACTCCTTGCCCATCCCGGGCCACTGAGCCCCCTGGCCGCTGAAGACGACGTTGACCAGGGGGCTGCTCGCAGACTTCGCGGCAGGCGAGATCACAGCGAATTGGCCGTTCTCCGCAACTGCATACGCTCTGTGCTGCAGTCTCTCGCGCACCATGGCCCGGGTATAGGCTACGTTGGAGACCAGATCGGGATTCTGCTGGACAAAGTCATGATGGCTGCGGATCTGCTTCTCTAGCGATGCCTGCGTATTGGCTGAGAAAACGACGAGGGCTGGAGATGCAACCTGATGGTTTCCGTTTGTCGGATGGTGACCGTTGATGTGTTTGTGACCGTTTCCATTTACGTGTTCATGACCATCTCCATTTGCTAGCATGGGCCTAAACGATTCCAGGATAGCCTACGCCGTGTCAGTGTCTTTCATACTAAATAACAGAGTGAGCTTCTCTCACATGAGCGTTGGCCCCGCCGAGTCCGAAAGAGTTGATGCTGACCCGCGCCGCGCGGTTTGGCGGGAATGGCGTGGGCTCCGTTGGTACCCTCAAGTTGTATTTGGTAAAAGGGACTGGAGGTCAGCTGGTGATGAGAGACATGTAAAACAGAGGCCACTTACTTCGCGGGTTTGGGCGATGCATGTTGATGTTGGGTGGGATCGTCTGGTGTTCGAGTGCCAACACGCACTTGACGAGGCTGCTAAGGCCAGCAGCGCCCTCAGAGTGCCCAATGTTGGGTTTGATCGAGCCAATGTAGATGCCTTCATTCTTGCCGCCAAAGACACGACCCACTGCAGTCGTTTCGATGGGATCTCCCGTCCGCGTCCCCGTCCCATGACACTGTCTGAGGTCAGCAACCGTCTCCCAAGGTTCAGATGCCATCGAACATGAAGGCTGAACTTGCCTCGACAAACGCGGTATGGCGCGGATCAAGGCCGGCGCTGGCATAGACGTCCCGCATCAGGTCCTCCTGTGCCTCGCCATTGGGACTGAACAAGCTGGCGCTCCTCCCGTTGCTGTTGGTACCAGTGCCGCAGATGACAGCGCGAATCGGGTTCCCGTCCCGGATGGCATCTTCGAGGGGCTTGATGTAGACGGCCGTGATGGCTTCGGCCCGCGCAAACCCGTCGGCCTCGGCGTCAAATGTTTTGCAAGATCCGGTCGGTGACAGGATCCCTTCGGCTGTAAGCTCCGTGGTGATGGCAGGCGTGGTGATCAGGCTGGTCCCTGCTACCACGGCGCTGGCCGCGTCGCCGTTCTGCAGTGCCCGGCAGGCTTCATGCAGGGCAATAAGCGAAGCTGAGCAGCCGGTTTTGATGACCATGCTGGGTAAATTAGCAGGCTGTACGAAGTACACCTCAATGCTTGACCGCCAAGCCCCGGGTTCCTCACCTCGGCCCCTTGAAGTCGTACTCATACGACACCCGATTCGCAAGCATCAGGTCGACATGGCCTCCGAGAATATACCCGCTCGAGTGCTGCGACTCTCGCGCGCTCATGCGCAACCAGTCCTCGCAGAAGGTGCCCACGTAGCAGCCGACCTTGCGTCCCCGGTAGTCAACCTCTCCGGCATCCTCCAAACACTCCTTGGTGACCTCGAGGAGTTGTCTCTGTTGCGGATCGCACTTCCCCACCTCGTCCTTGCTCATGGAAAAAAAGGATGCGTCGAAGTTCGAGAGATCCTCGTCGAGGAAATAACCGAACCCGGTCTTGATGGCACCCTTGTCGCCGAGGGAACCATCGAACCCGGCGGCATTGTACCGGCTGGCAGGAACGGGAGTGCGAGCATCCCGCCCGTTGACGAGAAGGTCCCAGAGAGCGTCGGTGCTGCGTATCCCGCTGGGAAGCCGCACGCCAATGCCACAAATGGCGACCTTCCTGCGGCCTGAGATGCCGTTGCTCGACATGACCGCCATCGTTGCTGTTGTTGAAACCCAAAAGTTGGCAGTGATTTGGTGGGTAAACGCGTCGCTGCCCGTAACGACGAACTCAATTAATAATGGGAGACTGTGTGGGAAGCTGTGTAACTTGGTATATGTACAATCTGCGCCATACCAGACCTGATGTTTGCCCCTCTTCCTCGGGATTTGGGGTGTTTGCCCCTGGATCTTGCATCCGGGAGGAACCCGGTTAAGGCGGAGCAACAATATATGTTACTTCGTGAAGTTCGCTGACTGCAGCAGGTGTCAGCCCCTGATAGGGCTGAGAAAATGCACCGAAGTTCATTCTGTAAGTACCTGCCAGGTTCTTTTTGGTATGCAGCTCGTCGGTGTATCACCAAAGAAGCGTGTAATTTTAGCTACGACACCAGTCCTTTAGATGCCGGCTCGGCGGCTAATGTCCATCTAATGGCGAAGCAGAATACCGTTTCGTTGGGGGCCGCATCCGCACTTGCCAGGGGTTGGTTTTGGACTGTCGGATTCGGACGTCTGCCCAAGGCGCAGCACCGACAACAGAAGGGACATATCAGCTCTTTTGCCCAGACACGGAAGGTGGTGCTAAGCGATCGCCGAGGATCCTCCCGTGATTGATTAAGTGCCGCGTTCCTCCAGGAGTCAAGTTGGCCACCCCGATTCCCCTGAAGGTCTCATCCATTGCGACGGTGATGGGGCAAGTGGCGTTCTCGGATGCACGTTTCATGTATGGTAACCCCCAACGCTCCAACCGGATGCGCGTCCAATTGTATTTGCCAGGGCCGCTGCCGCGCGTCCGGCACATCCCTTTAAGGGGCGAAGTCTGGAACGGCGGGCCTCTGGGCCCTCGGTAATCGGAATGTTCGGGAGAGTGCACTGGCACATGCACTGCACAGACAGTCCCGATCTCGATCTTGGGCGCTGAGCAACTTGAACCCAAGGGACTGAAAGGAAGCCGGTTGAGCCTCATCGCAAGACACTACAGCAGGTAAACTAAAGGATCATGGGTCAATGGCAAGCGGCTGTCATTTAACGTGCTTGATAGTTGATACATGTACTCTATGCAAAGGTAATTTACACGGCCACCAACCCGGAGTCCTCCCGCCTCAAGTTCAACACCCCGCCTGTCTCCCGGGTGTGGCCAGGTTGGACATTGGTATAGATGCGCCGTCAGCCCATGACTGGTCGATGTGTGTAGTGACGACAATGTTGCTTGATGGATAAGGATAGTCATAGCCGTCGTCAGGGAGCTGCCTGAAGCCGCCCCCGGGGGCAGATTTGCTTCCCAGGGCAATGGTGCTGCCGTTGACGTCGCCGTCTTCCACCGAGCGGCCCACCGAGCGCCCCAGTTTGCGCGAGCCCGACGACCCGTATGCCCCCGCCTGAGTGTGGCCGCCGGAGCCGATCTTGCGGGCAAACTTGTCGAGCAGCGGGCGGGACATCAGCAGGCAAGCCGAGATGAGGTATATTCCCGGCTCCAGCAGCGTCCAGACGAGCAGCTCGACGGCCGTGTGAGTGAGGTCGATAAACGAGTTGTTGTTGGCAAAGGACTGAAAGCGCAGGATGGACGCAACGAGGCCCCTGTTTACCACGGTTAGAGACGGCTTCACATGCGGGGACGGGCAAGAGACGAACATGCTGCCAACCAAGAAGGTGCCTGTCAGGGCCACCTTCAGCCGGAAGGGCGTGTGCAGTTTCCACACGATAGGAAGTGGCAGTATGAGCATGACCACATCGGTCACGATGTTGGGGAAGTTGCTCCAGACAAAAAGCGGCTCCTTGTCAAAGCAGTGCGCGTGCTGCACCTCGAGATGGGCCCAGTGGGTGTCGAAGGGCCTGCAAGCGAAAATATCGGCAAAGAAGGCGCCAATGGCTGTGCCGATGAGGATAGCTGCAGTGACTGCCATGATGATCTGGACGGATCGCTGCGGGAACAGGCGTCGGTACATCAGGCAGATGGCCAGCTTCGGGAATGGGAACGTGACCAAGTACCAGGCCGACCAGAAGACAAGGAACTGGAAGAACCTGGTGATAGCCGCGGGGTTTGTCTCTTGGACGTACTCGACGTGGTAGCCGACGTCGGCCAACTGGACACCAGCTAACGATATGGTCAGTCTATGTTCGTGTGTCGGTTGATGCGTCTTGGTTACCGATTATGGAACCCGCCATCACGAACTGGCTAAGCAGTGAGGCGACGACGAGCCAGTCATCGGCGAAGTATGGTCGCGCCGTAAGGGTGCGCGAGTAAAACCGCATGGCGACGGCAGCAATCTGTAGCGGCGTAAAGAGGCCGACCAGAATATAAAGCCGGTATCCGGCATAGTCCGTACGGATATTCGAAGCCATCACTAGTGATGGCGAGGCGTCTCGGGCTCTCGAACAAGGAAAAGAGGAGCAGAAACATGAACTTGGCCTTTCCTGGAAAACGCGCAGACATGGGCGGCGGCTCGCCGACCGTAATATGCCCGAAGCAGCCACTGGCCGGCAAGGCACAGCGTAGGAATCATACGGTTACCTCGCCCTTCCTGGCTATGAAGGGTGGTGGCACTGCGTGCGGCGCGGTAATGCAACGACGTTCGGAAAAACAAGACGTCGATGCTACCCTCCGATACGCCCTCGAGAGTGGCAGTGCCGCAATTTATTCACCGCGCCGTTGGAAGCCCCATTGTCCTGCATCTGCATAATTGCTTGTACCGAGATATGCCGTCCTGCCTGATTCGGGGGACAAAGTGAGCGTATCTTGAACTAACAGCTGTTTCACAAACGCTTTCCTGGACATAATTCCGCCCGTCTTATATCCCAGTTTCCTTCGTCCTTCCTTCCGCCCTGTGCTTGTGCCGCAGCACCCGCCCCTCCATTGCGCCCCAAACCTCCTTCTCCTTTCCAATCCCGTCGCTTGCAAGCTTGGCCAAGATTCCAACATCGTGCTTGGCTGAGATTCTAACATCGTTGAGGTAGTCTGATTCGGCGAATACCGACATCGACAATCATGGCCAACACCGAGCACGCACGCACCGCGAAATGGCGAGGCGATCTGCTGCCAAACATGGTGGACCGGCTGGCCCGGGACTTGCCCGATGCCGTCTACGGAGAGTGGCCGGTGCTGCCCACGTCCTACGACGCCGGCTTCTATTCCGTCACATACGCCCAGTTGGCCAACGTCGTCAACGGCCTGGCTCAGTGGCTCGTCGACCAGCTCGGCCCGCCCAGCAAGACGGGCGAGGTCCTGGCTTACATGGGCCCCAACGACGTGCGGCTCACTGGCTTGATCCTCGCCGCCGTCAAGACGGGCTATGCGATCTTTCTCCCATCACCTCGAAACAGCCCGGCAGCGCACCAAGCTCTCTTTGAGCGCCTCTCGTGTGGCGTTTTGGTGACGCCGGATCCAGTGCCACCCCCCGCCGTCCCGGTCCTCAAGGCGGTCGAGCCCCGCCACCTGAATATTCCACCCGTGAACGAGCTGTTGGAGACGAAGTATGCCGAGTACGCCTATACCAAGTCGTTTGAGGAGGCGCGCTGGGATCCGCTCTTCATCATGTAAGCTTGATCCGCATGTTTCTAGGGTCTCGGAGTTTAACGTTGGCACAGACATACCTCGGGGTCCACCGGCATTCCAAAGCCCCTGACTTGGACACATGAGACGGTGGCACGCCATCACAGGAACAGCGCCATTGCCCCCCCTGACGGAATCCCCTCCTTAGACAGCCAGTATCTCGGTAAGCGCGTGCTGAACACGCTGCCGTGCTTCCATGTACGCTCAATGCCGCCTCAATGCCATGAAGACGAGCTGACAGCCATCAGGGAGCCGGGTTGGGCCAGTACTTGTTGTTTGGCATTCCCTTTGGCAACACCATGATTGCCCCCGCCACCGCCACCGTAGCCACCGCCCACGGGGTCGTCGAGGCTCTGAAGCGGGCACCGGCTGACATCGCCCTGCTTGTGCCGTCCATCGTAGCCGAGCTGGCCGAGAGTCCCGAGCTCCTCGACTACTGCGCCCAGCATCTGGAGCGAATCATCTACATTGGGGGAGATCTACCGCAGGCCCTCGGTGACCGGGTTGCCGCTAAAATGCCGCTGCGTTGTCAGTTTGGCGCGTCCGAGATCGGCATCCCCAACCAGCTGCTGCCGGCCGAGCTTTCGCCGTCCGACTGGCACTATGTCCGCTTCCACCCGGGTACCGGCTATGTTTTTGAGGCGGCTGCTGATGGCGTCTACGAACTCGTCGTTCGGCGCGACGAGGCGCTTGGTACGCAGATTTCCTTTGGCATACTGGAGCTCCGCCAGCTCGACAAGGAATACCGCACCCGCGATCTGTTCGAGCCGCACCCGACGGTGCCCGACGCATGGTGCTGGCGGGCCCGGGCCGACGACGTGGTTGTGTTTCTAAACGGCGAGAAAACCAATCCCGTCTCGATGGAGCAGCACATTGTGGCCCACGCCCCTGAGCTGAGCGGCGCGCTTGTCCTGGGCGCCCAGAGATTCCAAGCAGCGCTGCTCATCGAGCCAGCCGGCGCCAACCACCCGCTGACGACTGCCGAGCAGGCCGCCCTGATTGAACGCATCTGGCCCGTCATCGAGGAAGCCAACCGTGCCGCCCCTGCCCATGCCCGCGTCGAAAAGGCGCTGATTCTAGTGGCGACGCCGGACCGACCCCTCATCCGTACCCCCAAGGGAACAATCCAACGAGCCACCAGCGTTGCTCAGTACTCCGCTGACATTGACCGCCTGTACACCGCTGCCGACGTCGTCGTGGAGGAAGATGCCGCCGGCTCGGCGCTGGACCCGACGGACGCAAACGCCGTCCAGGAGTTTATCCGAGCGACCGTCGGCGCCGTCACGGGCTGGCACGACGTTGATGATGCAGTCAGCTTCTTCGAACGCGGCATGGACTCGCTGCAGGTCCTCCAGCTCACACGTGGCCTCCGGCGCGGGTTGTACCGGCCAGATCTCGGCATCTCAACCGTCTACCAGAACCCAACCGTCACCCAGCTAGCCGCCGCCATCATGCAAAGGAACGATACCGCCAAGGACGACGACGACAGCGAGATCATGGTGCCGCTGCTATCCACATACCGCGCCCTGGTCCACCAAATCCCGCCAACCAAGTCACCCGCAAGACAACTCCCCGAACCCGTCGACGTGATCCTGACCGGCTCGACCGGCGCCCTGGGCACAATGCTCCTGCAAGCGTTGCTCAGCCGCCCCGAGATTAACCACGTCTTCTGCCTGAACCGCAGCGCCGACGGCGGCCGCGCTGCGCAGGCGGACCGATTTACCGCCGCCGGGTTTCCCCGTGACGTCCTTAACGACGCCAACGACCGCGTCACCTTCCTCCACGCCGACCTGGCTCGCCCTTCTCTGGGCCTCGACGATGCGGCGTACGCCTCGCTGCGCGCCCGCGCGGGGCTGGTCATCCATAACGCCTGGCCCGTCAACTTCAACCTGGCGCTTCCGGCGTTCCGCCCCCAGCTGGCGGGGATGGTGAACCTCTTCGCGCTGGCGGCGGCCGGTCCGCGGCCCATGCGCGTGGTGTTTGTCTCGTCCGTGGGCGCGGTCGGCGGACGATCGCGCGATGCCGGCCCGGCCGAGGAGGTCATCTTTGAGGGGCTCGACACGCCGTTCCGGAACGGGTACTCGCAGAGCAAGTTCCTGGCGGAGCTGCTGTGCGATGCCGCGGCACGGCATCTGGGCTTGCCCGTGTCGGTGCTGCGCGTCGGGCAGATTGCTGGCTCGGTGGAGCGCGGCATGCCGTGGAACCGCGCCGAGTGGCTGCCGAGTTTGGTGTTTAGTTCGCTGCATCTGGGGTGTCTGCCGGACAACTTGGGTCCGTCATTTTCGGATGTTGACTGGGTGCCCGCGGATCTGCTGGCTGAGGTGGTGTGTGATCTTGCCCTGGCAGACAGCGGCAAAGGGCAGGCGGGGGGCGCCGAGGTGTTCCACCTGCGCAACCCGCACTCTACGCCCTGGAGCGCGCTGCTGCCGGCTATTGTCGACTTCGCGCGCAAGCACTCCAGCGGCAAGCAGGCACCCGACATCGTGTCGCCCGCCAGCTGGTTAACGCGCCTGGAGGATAGCGTTGCTGGGGTCAGCGACCTGGCCTCGTTGGCGGTTGCTAATCCGGCGATCAAGCTGCTGGACTTTTACCGCAACGGGCTGTGGGCCTCGGACGACAAGCCGCCAGCACACGTTGCCTCGCCGGCCCTTCTGTCGGTCAAGCGAGCATTGGCTGCGAGCGAGACGCTGCGTGACATGCCGGCTGTGCGTCCGGAATGGATGCGTAAGTGGGTTGATGAATGGGTGTCTGCGGAGTAAACTGCGCCGGAGTTGATAGTTATCACTTGGAGAAGTTGAACGCTTGTTGGAGGCTGAATCCAGTTATACTGTATGCCTGCCTGCCAGAATTGAAATGGGGGTGATAGTCGGCAGTTACTCCGTCGCCCTAAAGTCCCGTGTCTTGCATGCCTTCGCCATAGCAAAAGCGAAAGGGAAGCCCAGGCATGCGCCCCCGAATCGCAGCCGAGTCGGCAATTGATAGTCAAGGCTGCAGAACGGATAACCGTGGTCAATACAATAAGTTCCTTTTACCTGTTTACAGTTAGCCGTTGCTATAGGGAACGGTACAAAACGAAAAAGGGGCAAAACGGGGTAGAGTGAGGTATGGATTCAGGGGTTCAGGGGCTAATGCCTCCCAAATTGGTGAAATGGATGTAGAGGTCACAAGCCATCCTAGGAGGACATAGGAGCCCTGTATACAGTTTGACTATATAGATACAGGGCATCTCCCAGAGGATCTGCCTCTGCAACCTTCAACGAACATTTCGTGCTATAAGTCGGACCACCCCACATTCGGACCACTTGGCAAACCCGCACCGCTTTTTCAACCCAACCTCTTCAACTTACTACAACTCAGTCAATTTCTGGCCAAACAAGCTCATTTTTTGACTACATTACCATCAGTTCAAGATGGCTAGACCAGGGGGCCGTGGTGAGGGAGGTGGCGCAAAAAAAGGAGCAGGATGGTAGTGGTGCAGGGGGGAGTCGTACGAAGGTTCGGTGCTGTAGTGTATACGGCAAGCCTGGCTATAATGCCCGCACTTGCAAGGAGGTTGCAGAAGCATCTGATTCAGCTGCTTCTAATATAATTATCGTTGGTTCTTAGTGTTGTTGTTTTGCAATTGAGGATAGTAGTGATAGAGGGGGTGGGGGGCTGCATACTCGCTTATATTGCACACTGTTACGGGCCCGTGCTTCGCCCGGGCTAGGGCTGTAGGGCTTTGCCCAGGGCCCATCCAGCACCCGCCTGAACCCCGGACGGGACCTAGGACGGGTCACGTAAGCAGGCCCATACAAAAGGGGTGTTCCCCGGTAGAATCCTCTTTTCTTCCTCTTTTCTTCCTTAAGATAGTTGAATAAAACATTATACACTTATTTATAGTTACTATAAGGCTAGTACCTTATATTTCAACTATCTTCTTCTATAGATACCTTTATTTCTAGAGAATAACTGATAACGTAGTTCTATCTATAATAGTTATACTGAGTACAGGCAGAAGCGACGCTACAATAACGCTAGCTGAAAACCTAGTCGTTTCCGACCTATATTAGATCTAGGAGTACTTTTAGAGTATCTAGGAGGCAATCGTATAGTAGAGCGAAGCGATCTAATCCCTTTAGGCCGCCTAGACGGCTTCCGATACCCCTATAGCCCTTTTCGAGACGAGCCCGGCTCCCCTTTAATAGTCTTAGTACCCCCTGTTAAGACCCTAAACCCCTACCGTACCTAACGAAAGCGCCTCTCAGTCGGTTAGCCCTTCGATAGTAAAAAGGAACTCTTTAGAGCCTAGAAGGTTATAATAACTTATATCTTCGAAGCTAATCGGGACTTTATTAGTATTAACTACGACTAATAGGTTTTCCTTTAGAGAAACCTAATATATTAGGTTTAAAGTAAGGTTATAGCCTTTTATAAGACTAGTAAGCCCTTTTATAACTATAACCGAACTACGTTCCTTAAGTACCTCGAAAGTATTTTTATAGACCCCTACGAGAAGATCGTCGCCCTTAGGGACCTAGAAAAGCTCTAGTAGAAAAATAACAAACTATTCTCTATATTTATCGTCTGTTTTAAAGCGAAGATATCGAAGGTAGGTAGGCTCTAATAGACTAACGAGATTTAGATTATTAAGCTATACTAGAGCCTTAGCCCGAAGATTAAATAGAGAGTAGTTAGGTAAGGAATTTCCTATAATAACTATACCAAGGGAAGGGAGGGGCGTGTTTAAAAAAGGAGTTTTGCATCTCAACGAAAACCACAACAAAATACACGAAAACACCAGCGTTCGAAAGGGCTTGCAAAGCTCTAAGTCCCGGCCGCGGTCCGACCGTTGCGCAGGCCGTTGCAGGCGACCACAATAGCCCCGGTAACAGGGGGACTGGCGACGGGAGGAGGGGAAAAATCTATCCCAGTTGTAGGGCCTGCCCCACCGCCTGGAAGAACCCAGCCAATCAGAGCCTACTAAAGCGACGAGGATATAGACGACGACGACGTCGACGACGACGACGATAAAGGCCTCGGCGAAGGTACCCCGTTTATAGGGCTAAAGGATGAATCACTGGCAGGGATGTTGATAGATATAGTAAAGGCTTCCGACTGGGATATAGTATACTATATAGTCGACGAGTTAATAGGGCAGCTATAGAAGCTGAGATCAAGGATCGAGGCCCTCGAAGCGGCTGCAGCGGCCACGGCCACGGCTATAGCCATAGCTACGGCCGCGGCCAAGGCAATAGCCGCGGCTAGTATAGAGGGCCTCTGGGAAGCTGTTATAGAGGCTATAGCGAAGGTAGTGATAGCAGAGGTAGGGAAGGTGATAGGGGAGCTCTAGAAGGAAATACAGGAGTTGAAAAGAGAGGGCCAAGCTATACTAACGGCCTAGTTGTAGGTAGCGGTTACAGCCGAGGAACCTTCTAAGAAGGTTATACCAGGAAGGCTCTATAGGGAGGTACTAGTCTAGGGGTCGATAGAGCTGTCGTTGACAAGGAGGTTACTATAGGAGGTAGTCTAAGCAGTCAATAGGGTATCGGAAAGGAAGGGGGCTATTATAGCCCAAAGGCTTCTAAGTAGTAATATAATTATTATATTCAAAGACATAGAGATAAAGGAATAGTATAAAGGAAACAAGGAGTAGGTTAAAAAGGCCTTTAGAGAGGCTATAGAAGAGAGGAAGAGGACCT
>MU854454.1:0-90690 GCA_033296685.1 Parachaetomium inaequale | reverse complement strand
GGGGGGGGGGGGGGGGGGGGGGGGGGGGGGGGGGGGGGGGGTTGGGGGGGGGTGGGAATGGGGGTGGTGGTGCTGGTGGTGGTGGGGTACAGGTTGAGGGTCAACAAGCGGGGGAGCTGGAGGGGAGGGAGGATGGGTTGGCGATTCAGATGGATATGGTGACTACTGTTGTTGTTGAGCCGGCCGCGGAGGTGGAGGGGGAGGGGTGGGGGCGGCGGAGGAGCAGTAGCAGGCATGCTCCGAGAAGGTCGGCGGGGAGCAGGAGCAGGAGCAGGGTGGTGTATGACACGGATTCGGCGGCCGAGGATGGGCTGGTCAAGAATCCGGGTTAGATGTGTTTATGTAGAAGAGAACGACTGAGATTTGAATGAGATAACGAGGTTTTAACATATCTGTAGAGTGCTCGAGCCGAATAGGCCGACTACGCCGACGGAGTGATAGTGGCCGTCGTGGTTAACACCTGGTGGGTGATACCACACGGGTAGGCTCCTGTGGGAAACCCTAGGGGAATCCAGCCTTGAATATTCACCCGTAACACACTTTGACAGAGCGAGTGGATAAACAGGAGCAGTCAAGGAAGCATCTTGAAAGTGCAAGTAGGGTTTTGTTGCAAGGGCATTGAGATGAAAAGGGGCTATTTTATGACACAAGGATCACATACCTGTCTCACGAAAGCCGGAAGCATGCACTTTATTAAGCATTCTGCTGATCTAAGGTCAGAAAGGGGTTCGGTGTAAGGGGGTGGCGATTGGGCCAAGTTCAAGACGAATGGATGTATGAGTATCTTTTATACCCCTTTGGACTATTTCTTCTTCAGTATTTTTGCAGGCTATCAGCAACCCGTATCGCGATGACAATGACACCGTCGACGGGTTTGATTTCCATTTGATTGCCAAATTGCATATTTACATGTGACCGAATGTGTTAAGACATGGGAAAACTTGGAGAGAAACCTGAATTCCGCATTCTTTCAAGTTCGAACACCACGCTAATGATATGTGTAGATAGGTATATCCAGAAATTTAAACCGAAACAAACAAACACAGTAACAGCCCCGTCCTCCCCAGCCGGCCCCTACCAGCTGCAGCGAGCCTCCTCCCACTCGGTGCGATGGCAGTGGTCGGCGATGCAGCTGGACACCGTCTTGGACTTTTGCAGCAGGCAGCGCTTGTTCTGGCCCCGGTAGTAGAAGTGGGCGCGGCCCCGTTCCCAGTCGACGCAGAGCTCGGTCATGCCGGGGACCTTGGTGCCCCGGCACCCCGTGTTGGCGTTGACGCCGTAGGAGCCGTGCTCGGTGAAGAAGGTGGCGTCCCGGCTGTCGCACGAGCCGCACCATTCGCAGGGACACTGGGTGTTGACCGTCATCCGGTCGGCCATGCTGGTCGTCGCCAGGGCGGCGAGCAGAGCCGTGACGAACTCGAAACGCATTGTGGGTGCACTTGGGAGGGAGGGAGGTGTTGGTTTGATGTCTTGCTGTTGTTTCTTGAGGAGTGCCCGCTCACTTTTGTCAGTTAGCTGTCTGCAAACTTGAAAAGCCTGGGCACCGAGAGGGCAATATTTACCAAGGAGTCTCGGATCACAGATGAGTTTGATAGCTAACTTTGCTGATAATGGATGATGGATGTAGGAGCTTATGGATGCAAGAGTCTCGCTGCTTTATATATCTCTTCAAGGTCATCGAATAACCCTCACAATGCTCTCAGGCTGTCTCAGCTACCTAGTTATGGTCATTCCCATTCAGGCGCTCCAACTCCTTCGCCCCAGTTCAAGTTTCTGTTCCTGCTCACCGAGCCTCATCCATCAGCCCCAACAGTGAGACATGCTTCCATCGCGGCGTCGCCAGATAGAAAAGAGTTAGCTGCTGTGTAGTTGTGTCGAATCCTGCCACGGCAACAGGCGGGCCAAGCCTTTGTTGATCCTTTCTTAAGCTCGTCGCCGACCATTGCGGGTCCCCTTTCAGCCCCAAGGCACCCAATTGATCATGGCTGATCCTTCTCGGGCTTCACGGCCACACAAAGGTCTCAGTCTCTCATCCCATGCGACCGAATATCGTCCACGTCGAGCGCTGACTAGCGCCAGGCCCAACGAGCCGACTGATGCCAAGGGACATGGCCGCTAGCCGAGCACCTCTGGCGAGTGACCGAGATCGCGATCCTTTTCCGCATCCTTAACACGACTCACGGGGATAGACTGGGATCTGATTCCGGTAATTTCAGTTCCTATGCAGGAGGCTGCAAGCAAGTCTGTCTGGTCGGGTTCGCCTTGGACTGGCCCAGGGGTTGACCCAACCATCCAAGAACGCGGTCGGGCGGAACGGTTACGTCCAATATTAATTTGACGTGCCGTCCCATGTCAGCCAAGGTCACAGAGATGCCCCGTCTTCTTGTTTGGTTTCCCATTCCTTTATGTTGGAAACTAAACACTGGGCTATCAGCTAGCTGATGCCCAAATCAAGCTGGCCATGCAGGAGGCACTTCCGTCTCGGAAGCCACTGTCGAGTGGCCTGGGGACTGAGAGGGCTGGTTTCGAGAAACGGCATCAGACGAACCGGCTCTCCGTCCCGAGGCTGACAAGATGATGCCGAACGGTCTCTGTGCGACCTGAGCTACGCTAACTGTTGTTACTGCTCGGCGTGGTGGCGAACGACCTGGGCGACGAGAGGCAAGCCTGGCCATGCTGACTGAGCATTGAGGGCCAAGCCTGACCGCTCGGCGTGATGCCGAACGGTTTCTGTGCGACCCGAGAGTTGAGGCCCGCCAAGCCTTCCCATCGAGGTGATATCTGCACATACATGCAGTATCCGATCCTCCCGAAGTCTTGAGTTGTTGGAAGCCAATCACACCCACCCCGCATCCCCCAGCCATACAGTCAGTAAGATGAGGCTCGGCAAGCATATAAAGACGCGTTGGCCACCGCGAACGAAATGCGAGAATGACCAGCAGGAAGCCCAGTCACTCTCTCAGAGCAAGCATCCGCGCCCACGGCCCGGAGACGTCACGACCCGTCCATAGGAACCATCGCGGTCCCATCAACACACGATGTCCCTCTCAACCTTCGGCACCCTCCCCCCGGGGGTCCTGACCGTCCCGGTCCCCTTCACCATCGCGGTCTCCTCGGTGCAGCAGAACCAGCTCACCAAGCTCGTCCGCCAGGCCGCCATCGGCGTGCCAACGTACTACAACACGCACACGGACACGACAAACAACACCTCGTACGGCCTCTCGCGCGACTGGCTGGTGCACGCGCAGGACGTCTGGACCTCCCCCCGCGAGTACAGCTGGCGCGAGGAGCAGAAGCGCCTGAACCGGTACCCCCACTTCCGAATTAACGTCACCACCAGCATCTCGTCTTCGACCTCTGGCGGCGGCGGTGGTGGTGATGACACTAAAGAGACCTTCGACCTGCACTTCGCAGGCCTCTTCTCCCGCAACCGCACCGCGACCCCCGTCCTCCTCATGCACGGCTGGCCGGGGTCCTGGTTCGAGTTCGCGCCGCTGCTGGACCTGCTCGCGGCCAAGTACACGCCCGACACGCTGCCGTACCACATCGTGGTGCCCTCGCTGCCCGACTACGGGCTGTCGACCCGCAGCGGGGAGACGGCTAGGGAGCTGAGCCGGCACGGGGCGGCGGCGGCGATGGACGGGCTGATGGGCGCGCTCGGGTTCGGCGGTGGGTATGTTGTGCAGGGCGGCGATCTTGGGTCGATCGTGGCGCAGGTTCTCTGCGGGACGTTTGAGGGGTGTAAGGCGCTGCATTGTGAGTACTCTTTTTTGCTTACTTCCTAACGGGTGGAGTGGGAAATACTGATGAGGATGGTGGTAGTGAACCTGTACTTCATGAGCGCGGAGCAGAGGGCTGCTGTCGCCGACATCCCCATCACGCCGGACGAGCAGGCGCGGTTGGCCCTGGGAGCAGCCTGGGACGCGACGGGCAGGGCGTATGCGATCGAGCACAGCACCCGCCCGGCGACCATCGCGCTGGCGCTCAGCACGAACCCGCTCGCGATGCTGGCCTGGTGAGTTCTGTTGACGACCCCTTTTTTCTGCCCGAGTCAAGGCGCTGACGGCCGGCAAGGGTGGGCGAGAAGTTCATCGAGTGGAGCGACAACCGCTATCCCCTCTCGCTCAACACCATCCTGTCCATGGCCTCCTTCTACTGGTTCACCAACTCGTTCGGACGAGGCATGTGGGGGTACAGTCTTGCCGGCGGCCCTCTTCCCAGCTTGGTCACGAGTAAGCCGTTTGGGTTCTCGTCGTACTTGCGAGAAATTGCGAGCGTCCCGCAGGCTTGGGCGGAGCACCTGTTTCCGAACCTGGTGTTCTACAAGGCCCACGACAGGGTGAGCTTCTTGTCTGCCAGGAGGCGACACATGATGCTGACATGACCCTCCAGGGCGGACACTTTGCGGCGCTCGAGCAGCCCGAGCTGTTTTTGCAAGACCTCGAGGAGTTTGTGGCAATTGTTGCGCCGAATGTCACTGGTTCTCACTGAGAGTCAGGACCCGCGCTGACAGTGTTGGATCGGGAACCCGGGATCTGGCGGTCTGCCGTCCTGTGGCACGGCGACAGATCTTGCGACAGATCTCCAGATGCCGGGACCGCCGAGGAACGATGTCGTGTGTTTGTCGACGTCTGTCGGGCAGCAACGGCGAGTGGAAAAACAGAAGATGGAAGCGGTGAAGAAAATGCGCCGCAGAGCTGCTTCGGAAGGCGCAGAACAACGGAAGGAACCTGGAAAGACGAGGGCGGTGGCTTCCTTCGCATGCGCTGGAAGTTTCTAAACCCGGTTCTTGCCTCGTTTAGCACCAACAAGCATTGTCGGCTGGCAAACTTGCATTATTGTGCCGTGTGACCGCGTGACCTTGGGCGGCTGTCATGATCTCGTTTGACTCGCTGCTTGGATCTTGTAGGATTTGAAGCAGTCATGACTGTTGCCCCCATCGAGTGAGCGGAACCAAAACGAGAAGAGGGAGGGTTAGGGTTTACAGACCTCTGCCAGCAGCCCCCACACTCGGTTGAGAAGAGTGGGCACTGGCACTTGGGGTGCATGAGCCATGAGCAGCATCATTCTGGGCGAAGATCGATCTGCACATCGGGCGCGGCAGAGATCTGTCGCAGTCCCTGATCGGCCGGAAAAGCTTCCATGAACCACTGACCTCGGCGTCGACCAGATTGCTGCCGAAGATGTTGCCTGGCCTCATCCAGATCTTCATGAAATCATTCGGCAGTGGTCTGTCTGTTCAACGGTTGAACAAGCCAGATTCTTGGCAGAACGAGCTCGGGCCCCATCAGCAATTGAGCAATCAACGGCATTCCGGCTGACATGAAACACAAGCCCGTCCCCTCCAATCTGCCAAAAATATGACGAGCATCTGGTCATGCACGCAATCAATCGTCCATCTGAAACGGCGGCCGCGATGCCCGACTGCGACGCTGCCGAGGATACCAACTTCAGTTTGAACAAACTGAACAACACATGGCCAACGCCTTCCTGCCGACAATCCTCGGCCAACGCACCAGGACTCTGCAGGCAGCCACCATCGCTGCCCCTGTGACGGCTGTTGCCAGATCTGATGTTGTCTTCCGAGGCACGGCTGAAGGGAGAATATCCTGACTTGTGCGGCTCAGCCTGTTTTCCTGCTGTGCCACCACGGCGCGGGCCCATGACAGATGAGTTTGCATAAGCGGCTGAAAGGCGATGTGCGGGCTGAATCAGGTCTTGCCGTTGACGAGGGAGTTCGAGAAGCTCCGTGTGAGACGGTTCTCTTCTTGCTGTGGTACGCAGTATAATAGGGGTTCTTGCCGTCTGCAATGGCCTTCATCTGAAGATTTGGTGTCGACGCAACGCAACGTTGGAGGTCGGTTGTTCTTGGCATCAGACCAGGATACTGGCCGCAGCATGCGGCGAGGGCCAACGAATCTCTCGGCCTTCTATCAACGCGTCACGCCCCCAGGGTGCGCCAGCGGCCAACTAACACGACCAGCGCCGCCGCCGCCGCGACACACGGACAAGGGCCAATGACTGGTGCAATCGCACTCGTCGTGAAAACAAAGCGACCCTCGGGCCCGTGGCCTGACTTGGTGTTGCTGGGCCCCAGACAAGCCGTTTTCCACGTGGAGCGGGCTCCTCAAGACGGCCGCAGGCCAATAATTCAAATCACCCAGATTGCATCTCGGGCAGGCGGTCAACAAAATAAACAAGCTCCATACCCGCGACGGGCTGCTGCCGGGGTTGATAATAAGGAGCTGACGGCCCCCTCCATCCACCTCCAGCTCACCTAATATCCTTATGAATCTTGTTTATCCCGGCTCAGCTCCCGCTCTGCATCTGCAGCCATCGACCTACCAACCAGACGGACGCCGGCTGCGGGATCTCGGTCATATATCAGAGCGCCCCTGAATTGGCCAAACCAGACTGCGACGATCTAACGCGGGTCGCTTCCCGCCTCGCTTCCGGGTCTTCAATCCCCATAATCTCGGAGGAGCCAGGAACGGGAAGAGGGCCAACAAAAGGCGTTCGTCGCCGGCAGACCACAGACAGGATTGTGGATTTCTTCTCGAAGCACGCACGCCAGCACGATGTGGGATAGACTCAGAATCGTCCCCCACGGCTCCTCGGGGCGACAGGTCGGACAGGTCCAGGTCGGCCACCTGCTCGACGACGACCGGATGCGCGTGGGTCTGGGGATAGGCTACCCAGCAAAGGGATACAGCTACTCCATCAAGGGCGGCCCGGCGCCCCCCCGGCCGCCTCGCGAGTTTTACGAGTCGCAATAGTGAGTGGTCCATTCTGTTGTTTGCGTGCCATCCGATTTCATTTTCAGGGCCAAGGTCCGTCCAATCTTCAACGACCGAGGTGCCTCCTGCTGCGGGGCTCCGCCGGCGTTCTGGGCTGTGCCTCAGCGGGCTGCACTGCAGCTTGCCTGTTTGGGCAAGGCTTGGAACAGCTGCAGCACCCTGTGATTCCGTTACAACCCCTCCATCACCTCGCCTGCACCACACCCAGGAAACCTGCCAGCATTCCAGACACGCGTGGCTGTTGTGTTTGGTTTTCAATTACATGCACACACGTCTCCTGCGCTGATGACGGCCGACCTGTCCTCCCTTACCATGCTGCAACCTGCAACACCACATCGTCGCCCGAGTAGCTGCTGACATTGCCGCCCCCGATTCCAGCGAGACTGCGCCCGCCGTCAAAGAGCCCCCTCGTCGCAACCAAAACCGCATCACCGTCCGCACTGCGAATTTCCGCACTGCGTCCTCTGTCTATTCTGAAGACTTGCCGCCCCTGGTCCCGAACTACACCGCAAACGTGGCGACCAAATACAGCTATCGGTACGGCGGGGCCGAAGAAATCTCGCCGCCCAGCTCCCCGGAACCCGACACGGAGCATGTCGATCGTTTCCTGCCGGGCGACGTTTCGCCGATAGACGAGGAGGAGCCGGCATACCGCCATGCGGGAATCCCAAACACCGACATTCCGAGAACCGACAGATCGGGTCGCGCGTATGCTCCAGAACCACGCCCAGGGGCCCAGAGCCCGTCGCAGAACCGTGGGACAACGAACATCCCCATGATGCGCCGAGAGCGGCGGAGACAATCCGACGCCGCGACGCGCGGCCCGAACCCCAGCCAGCGCGGCCCGGCGCCGCAGCAGCCCCGGAATCCACACCCCCGGGACGCCCCGCGGTGGGATCCACTTACCGGAGAGCAGACGAGCAGCAACCGGGGCCGCCCATCGCAGGTCAATCCGGCCGAGTTCGCGCATGGTTTGGGAATCGCGCCACAAGGCCAGACGAGGCCGCAGAACAATCCCGCTGCTGCGCCGCCCTCCTTTGGAGACCGCGTGAGGAGGATAGCAAAGAAGGCTGCAGCCGCGAGGGACGGTAACACAGACCCTGCAGCCGGCGCATTCACGTCATCGCGCCCCGGCTGGCGTGGCGCAAGCGGGCGGACCGCCATTGTTGACCCCGTGCATGATACGCGCGAAGTTCCGCCGCTGAGGATCCCCGAAAAGAGCAGCAGGAGGAACCTTCCGCCCGCGGCTGGGTCGGGGTCGAATAGCACCCCAGATGGCCCGGGCCGCCGCGGCCAGACCCCGCCCATCAGCCCTCCGCCATCTGAAACACCGACCAGGTCTGCCCCGCGAGAGGCCCTCAGGAGAATTCTGCCCTCGTCCCAGCCCCCGGCTGCCACACAGACGCCGTCCCAGACTGGTCAGCGGTACCCGAGCCCACCTCTGTCGGGGAACCCGGTCAAGGCAGATGCCCCTGCTGTTGTCGCTGCTCGGGAACTCGTGCGGGATGGCCAGTACGGCCCCCCCGCCCATCCCAGCCCAACCTTCATCGGCCACTCGCCCGAGCCAGCCAACCAGCTCCGCCGGAAACCGCCGCCGGTACACACCAACCCGCACCACCAGCACCAAGTGTCTGTGTCCTCGGTCTACTCCCAGCAGACCGACGCACTGCACGCGTCCCCCCTCCAGATAACAGACACGGCGCGGCCCGCAGCAACCCCCGAGGAGCCCTACGTCCAGCCCCCATCCCGCTTCAGCATCACCACCTACGCGACCAGCAACACGGGCACCACGCGCGACGACCTCGACGACTACCCACACGACGACGACCAGCCCCCGGTCCCCTCCCTACCCGCCGACTACCAACAACACTACTACGCCGGCGGCGGTCGGCCCTCGTCCGACCACAGCGCAGTAACCTCCCCGATCGACCAATTCATGACCTCGCCCTTCTCCGCGGCGGCCCCGCGCACCCCCTCCACCGACCCCGAACACCAACACCACCCCTCAGCAACCACGATGGCCGCCGCTACCAACCCGGCCTTCGCCCGCGCCCTGGCAATCGACCGCCCCTCCTCCCGCGCCTCCGACATCAACAAGACCCTCCCGCCCGCCCCGCCCGAACAATCCGCCGACCAGGCGCACGACCGCGTGGGCCTGCTCAACGCGCAGCTGCGCGCCCTCGCCAACCGCCGCATCAACATCAACCGGTCCATCCAGCAGATGACGGAGCTGATGCCGACGGACAAGCTGATGAATTCGGCGGAAGTGGTGCGCAAGCGGGAGAGTGAAAAAAAGAAAGTGGAGAGTTTGAGGGGGGAGCTGGCCGATGTGCAGAGGGAGGAGTATGAACTGGGGTTGAAGCTGCACAGGGCGTATAAAAGGTTGGATCGGGAGGCGGAGTGGGAGCCGACTACGTTGTGGGTTAGGAGGGTTACGGGGTAGTTTGTTAGTTTACCGGCTTTTTGGGCGAGGCTGGTTTTGGGCGGGGTGTGAAAGGGACTTGACTGGATAAGTGGGAGAGGGGCTGGGTGGGATGGGATAGGTTGGGTTGGCGTTGGGCGGGGTGTGAAGTGAAAGGGATGTTACAGGTGTGATGGCATGGGATGGGGATGGTTTGGCTTGGTTGATCAGCGGTGGTGGGTGGTGGGATTCGGCAGGGTTGGGTGGGAGGATATGTTGGGGTTATTTTGTTTGTTTTGAGATGTTTGTTTGAGCTTTTTGAGCGTGGGAGTTGTCGGTCTGTTTTTGATTTGACTTGTTGATTTCACTTTGGTGTCCCTCAAGACGGGGGTGGGGCATTGGCGGCAGTTTCGGCTTTTCTCTCGACTCGCCTGTCAGGTTGGTGTAGATCGATCACGGTTAGGGTACGGTACATAAGTACATACATACAGACAGAGAATGTACATTTTTCTCTCTTGAACTGGTAACTACAACTCACGAAATGGTGTCGTATGACGCGAAGAGCACTGAGTGAACCTGCTATGTTTTTGCGGTGTCGAGGTAGGGAGGCAGAAGGGGCAGATGCTGTTTGACGGGGAGTGGCTTTGACGAGCATGGCAGTAGATCACGAGGCCGATGCTCAACCCGGCCTTCTGTACTCGGTGTCACTTCCAAGGTTATCCGCCCATTGAGAGGTATCAAGTCGCTGTCTATATTATTCCCTTCCACTCGAGATCGATATCTACCAGGCTCACTGCAAATCCCACTCCACCCCGGCCCTCGCCTTTTAGATGTAAGCATAAACCGCAAACTCCAAATCTCCCCAGTCAGATAAAACCGGGATAGCAGCGACCGATCTACTACCGAGCAGCAACACCCCGTTCGATAGTACCGAAAAATAGGCCCGCAGTCCCGGCAAGAAAGAAAAACGAGCGGGGAATCTAGGGTATTGAACTGAACCGAGCGCGATGAAACGAAAAAATCGCCCGAGAGTTGCTGAAACTGGCGAAAAAAGGGCCATGTATTATTATTATTCCACAACACAGACAAACAGGGGGTATCAAATGCGCGCCTTGGGTCAAGCGCTGCTGCCGCGTCGGCAGAACCCGCTAGAAGCCTCCCCACTAGGGATTCTGCTGCTGCAAGAGTGAGGTGCTGCTGCCGGCCGCCAGACTTTTCCGGACGTGGGAGGGCAGCGTCGAGGGGATGTCCTCGTCGTCGTCCGAGGACGAGTCGTCGTCGATGACCACGGGCTGGTGGCTCTCGGACGACGCGCTCACACCGCGGATGGGGCCGTTGACGTCGGTGGCTGAGCCGCTCGGGGTGGCGGACCCGGAAGCTGGGCCAGTCGTTGCGGTCCCGTCCATGGGGTGGTCGGCCTGGGATGGCTCGTGGACCTCGACGCGCGCGCCGGCCTGTTCGTAGACCCTCGTCGGCTGCGAAGCAGGGGCGGTCGGGTCGTGCGTGGTGGCCGCGGCGGATGAACCTGCCTCGCCACCCCCGACGCCGAGCAGGGACAGGGTCTTGCGGGTGGGTGTCTCGTCCGCCAGGGTCTTGTATGGCGATTGGTAGCCGCCGCCCTCATCCGTCCTCCGGCGCTTGGCATTGTGCTCGTCCGAGACGGCGCTCCAGGCGGCGTTCACCCGCGGGGTATTAGCCGCGGTCCATCCACTGCCGCCCGCAGGGCGCGAGGCCGGGTCCACGTTGGCTGACGGGCTCGAGGCGTGGGGGTGGACGCCGGTCGAGGCTCTCGCCTTCTCCCTCGCCTTCTCCTTGGCCTTCTCAGCCTTCATGAGGCCCAAGCGTTGCCGTTCCGCCTGAATCTCGGCCTTGGTGCGTCTCTCGCGCAGCCGGACGCCGAATTTCTTGCGGATCATGGACTGCTTGGTGCCAAAGCTGTTCCGGAGACCCTCGACCCTGGCCTTCCGCGCGTTCTCGTCTGCGATCAAGTTTGCCTCGGCAAACCGGGGCGCGTACTTCTCCTCGGCCGCCTTCAGCTCCTCGTTCATGAGCTGGATGTCATGCTCGCTCAGATGCCCGTAGGGGTCGGCGGCAATGCCGGAGCCCGCTGAGCCGGGGGTTGCTGCCGCTGCCTTGGCCACGCTAGGATGTGCCGGGGTGGACTGAGTGTTTCTCGGGATGCCGTTTGTGGTGGGAGTTTGAGCGGCAGATGGGGTGACGACTGCTGGGCTGGCTGGGACAGCCGGGGCCGTTCTCACCTTCCGCGGCTGGCCAAAGTCTCCACAGATCAGGTAATCGAGGTGCTAAACGACGGGTTAGTCATGCGGCCACGCAACAGGCTCAATGGCGAAGGCAGCATACCGCTTGCAGTTCATCCGTTCTAGTAAATCCCTGGCCGCAGTGTGGGCACGAGTGCTTGAAGCCTTTGGGAGTTGGTGGAATCTCGCTGCAGACCTCGCGTCTCGCATGCTAGACAAGAGTTAGCACGACGGATTTTCCTCGCTGCGAAGACTACACGTACGTGATCGAACGCCGAGGTGTGCATAAACGTCCGGAAGCACTTCATGCACTGAAGCTGAGCCCGGCCTTCTGTGGTGAGTGGGGGTTGAGTTACGCTGGGGAGCGGGCCGTTCGTAGCGGCGGCGGCTCCGGGGTAAGCTTCCTGAGGGATAACGCGCTCGCGCTGTTCGTCATGGATTATGTCGCCAGGCTCGTACCCCAGGCGCTCAGCGGTCGCGAGCGCGTTGATGAGGGGTTTTGCTTCGATGGTTAGAAGGCGCTTCGCGAGGCATTTGTCCAGGAAACTGTCGCTCGCTTTGCTGATGATGAGTTCGGCAACTTCGTCCAGCGCCTCGGCCGTGAAATGTGCCATGAGCTCATGTTTCGATTCGGCGACCATCTTGCGCCCGAAGTCTCTAACTGCGCGTTGCACGATGGACGGCGACGCGTGGTGAATGGAGGCATTGAGCTGGGAGCGAGTTAGTAAAATTTCGGGTTGCGGTTGAAAATACGGTGATCCCCGCATTTTGGTAATGAGATGCTCGGTGAGAGAGAGATGGGACAAAAGGGTTGAATATTGAGTTGTTAGAGAGAGGGTCGCGAGTGGTGTAGAGGGATGAGTATGGAATTAGTTGTAATGAGAAGAGTAATAAAACGGCAGTTTAATAAAGTCGCATACATTACACGATTTACTGCGGAAAGGAACGGAAGAAGACAAACGGTTCAAAAAGTATAACACATGAGACGACGTACAATGAAAGCTTGATGAAACTCGGAGCCGAGCAGGCACTTCTCCCAGTGGTCCCGGACAATGCGGCGGGCGGCCTCGGGTATGCTCTGCTGGATGGCAAAGTTCAGGCGCGTGCAGTCGTCGAGGAACTTGGGGTTGAGGGCCGCATAGTCCTGCGTGGGCGACGGGAAGCCCATCGCGCCGCCGCACTGCGGCTTCCGTGCATTGGGTGGGTCCATGATGAGCGGCTTTGAGATGGACGCGCGAGGATGGGGCGCTTGCGATCTTAGCACGGGTTGGGGTTGGGGTTGATGATGAGAATGGAACTGAGGCGCGTGCGGATGGTGCAAGGGTGGCAGCGGCGCCAGGGGCGTTCTAGGCGCGGACGACGGTGGCGGTTGTTGATGATGATGGTGCTGATGGTGTTGTTGGTGTTGTTGATACTGGTGAGGAATTTGCGCGTGCGTGTGCGGGTGTGGGGCCGGCTGTTGAAGGTGCGGCGGCGGCGGAGGCGGAGGCCCATGGGCATGGGCATGGGCATGCGTCGGATGCTGGTGTGGATGCGAGTGCGGTTGCGGTTGCGGTTGCGGTTGCGGCTGGGGATGCGGCGCCCCGTGATGCGGATGGACTCCCGGCGGCGGCGGCGGCGGCGGCGGCGGCGCGGATGCGGGCACGGGCACGGGGATTGGCGCTGGCGCGTGTTGTGGTTGAGGATGGTGCTGCGGATGCGGATGCTGCAGGTATTGTTGCGGCTGCTGTTGAGGCTGCTGTGGAGGCCCTGGCGGTTGCTGCTGTGGGGAAGCGACAGCTCCAGTTCCAGGGGCCTTTACATTTGCCGGCTGGGCCTGGACACCGGGCGCGTTGCCGTGGACTGTCATTGGGTCTGTCCACCGCAACCCGGACGCTTCTCTGTCCACGGGCTGGCTCGGGCCCGTCGCCGGCGGGTTCGGGCTCAGCATAGACGGGGCATCGGAGGACTGTCTGTTCGAGGACGCATCTGCCACCGGTTGTTGACGACTCGGATGAGAAGACGGCGGAGTTGCGACCCGCGCCGTCCCCGGATTTGCTGACTGGGTCTCGGCTGCCGCGACATCATCCCCGGCCGCGTTGGTTGCCGTGTCTGCTATTGTTGCAGTCATCAGAGATGCTGCTGCTAGCCGCGCCATGTCTGATGCCACAGCACGGGGCGCATCGGGATTTTGCTGCTGGGGAATCGAGGGCGGCGGCGGCGTTGTGGGCGCCGCTTGCTGGTCCTCGGACTCGCTTTGTCCAGGTCCGTCCATGGTGGCAATGGCGTCGGCCCGAGTTGCTGGCTCGTAACGGCCAAACTGCGGCTTCATGCCACGGTTTCAAGACGACGAGGCGAGTCTTCTTCGCCTGTATGTCTGTGCCTGACGCGGCAACACTCGACTTATCTCTGCTGCTTGGTTCTGTGATCTGGACCCGAACCCTACCTAGATAAGCAGGTGCGCCAACCCCGGCAACGGCAACGGCAATGGTACCCGAACGCCGTTGACCAGCAGGAGGCGGAGCAAACCTGCGCATACAAAAGGATGGCGGAATGCAGGGACGAGGTAAGGAGATGCACCGGGATTGATGCGGCGCGAAACGGCAGGCTGCAAGAGAGGAAAGGTTAGGTACCAGGTAGGTAAGGTAGGTAGGTAAGGTAAGTTCAGGTAGCGTTGCTATTATCTTTGCTTCTCGCAAACTTTTTTCGGTTAAATGGGGGGCAGCTTCTTGTTTAATAAAAAATAAACATCTTAATTAAACCCTGCCATCCAATCCAGCTGACTTCCGAGATATAGATTTGCTAACGAATGCTTTGCGTGAGTTTTGATGGTGCCCGTGCTCCACAAACCAGAACTTTTCCAGGCTCCACTTGCCATTTTCGCACTTACACTAACGATCATTCAGCGCTCAGCTCCCGGCCTGGAGCAGTGGATCCGCTCCAACCGCAGCAGGACCGGGAGTCCTTCTTTCTCTCCCGGCCTCTTCATCGCCCGCGCCTGCAATTGCCAGACGGAGCATTGTAAGACGCAGGCGGCTCTCTCGCGTGCTGAAACGCTCGCGTTATAAGATTGGCGCTATGTCCGTAATATCTGCGGCGGATCATGTCTGAACTCGAGACGTGTGTGCTCACGGATCCGGTATTACTTGGTCAAGTTACACAGACGCTGGTAAGGATGCTTTAATTGGATGCATGGATTGTTTGCCTGTGTTGTGACGCCACCCCAATGTGAAAAGCACGACTTTGGGCGGGGGCATTGTTTATCGTTGGCTGATGGCGTTATGCAGTTGGCTCCGAGTTGATGCATCCATATCACTGCCTTCTTACGTAAATGCTCCAGGGTAAGATCTCATCTGCGCTGCATGAGGCTGGCCGTCACATTCCCACGGGTACGGAAAAAGCAAGGGAAAGTTGCAAAGAAGGATCTCACCGTAACAATAATGCTCACCAAATAGGTAGCTTCCGGTATCACCGTTACACAGCATTAATCTCGGATGACCGAGCAAGGCCGAACACAACCACCACCCCATCGTGGTATCAACCAGCAACGTTAAACCCTCGACTACTAGACACGCTCCCCAATGCATGCAAGCATCAACCGCTCGTAGTCCCCGCTCGTCTCTCCCTTGATCCTGCTCGCCAGGTTGCGGTGGTACCGCTTCTCGTACGCGCCGCGGACGTTGGCCATGTGGTTGCGGTCCCAGTCTACAAACGCCTGTTAGTAACTCTCTTGGCGGGAAGAAGGAGGAGGGGCGGGACATACGGAAGCGGACAACACGGCTGATCAAGAGGTAATCCTTGGTGCCGGCGCCGGCCATGGCATCCTCGAGCAGCGTGGCCTGATGCATGTACTTGTCGACGGCGTTCCGGAGCTGGAACAGCAGCGCGTCCTCCATGTGGCCCGAGAATTCCTGCGGGTTTCAGTGTCAGTTGCCTCGCCCAATATTAAGATACCCGGTGATGGCTGATAGGTAACTCACTCTGCGAATGACATCCTCTAGGTTCCGCGCATACTTCTTCTGGTACTCGTACGCGATGGCGCGGAGCTGGTTGTCGTTCCTCGTGCTCAGGATGCTGCACACCTTCATCTCGTCCGTGCCGACCTTGCCCTCGGTCGCGGTGTACAGATCGTCGGCGTCCCGGTCGATCTCGGCCTTTACAATGGGCGCCGAGTCCTCGGCCCGCTGCGCCTGGAGGACAATCATGAAGTGCCGCTCCGTCTTCATGCTCAGTTCGCCGCGCACGTCGTCCTCGAGCCGGCGGTGGAAAACGCGGTGGTACTCGCCCTTGATGGCGTTGATGTCGGCGTTGGACCGCCCCAGCAGCACGTCGTTGAGCGCCTTCTCCTTGGTCCCCACCCCGGACATGGCCTCGCGGAGCTGGTGGACGTCGTTGAGGAGCGGGCCGCGCGCGAGCGCGACGAGCCCGGCCTCGAACCAGCTGCTCGTCTCGCTCTGGATGTCGGCCACGAGATCGCGCCGGTGGAGCCGCGTGTAGGCGTCGCGCATCGTGTTGATCTGCAGGGGGTCCTTGGTCGCCAGGATCCGGGTCAGGGCCTTCTCGTCCGTGCCGAAGCCCTTCATGGCCGACCTCAGCCCGCGCGCCTCCTCGTCGCCGTTCCACGCAATGATTTGCGGGGGACCGTATCCGGCCGAGGGAGGGGTCGGTGGGTAATGCTGTCCGTACGGCGGATATTGCTGGGGCGGGGGCTGTCCATACGCTTGCTGGCCGCCATACGGTGGCTGGCCGTACGGCTGCTGGGGAGGAGGCTGCCCATATCCTGGCTGCGCGCCATATGGCTGCTGAGGCGGCGGGGGTGCGCCGTAAGCTCCTTGCTGTGGCGGCGGGTAGTATTGGCCGGGCGGAGGGCCGGGCGGAGGTGCGGTGCCGTATGGTTGAGCAGGCGGCGGAGCGCCATAGGGCTGGGGAGATGGTGCACCGTAGGGCTGCTGGGGCGGAGCGCCGTACTGTTGAGGTGGCGGCGGTTGTCCGTAGCCCTGAGGAGGCTGTTGGTAACCATGGGCCGGCGGCGGCGCATTGTACTGCTGGGGAGGAGGCTGCTGCTGGTAGTACCCCCCTTGTTGGGGAGGGGGCTCTGCTTCGGTTAGCCATGTCGCGTTCAATTTAGCCGAGGCAGTGCGTCACTCACGGCCATATGGCGGGTACCCGGGATAAGACATGTCGAGAAAATGCGTTGCGCGCGATGTGAGTTCCTTGCCCGATGGCTCTGGGAAGCTGGAGAGCAGTCTTTTCGCGGTTCAGTCAGGCGAACGTTTGCTCGGCGTTCTCGGGTGCGAGTGCGGGGGAGGGGGCAGCTTTGTGCGCCGAGAGTCTGGTGCAGTGGCAGTAATCAAGTTCGCAGCAGTTGTGTGCCCAAAAGTGGGCAGACGGGTGATAAATAAGCGTCCATCAGAAGGAAGATTGGGGCCATTGCGGCTGTGACTTGCAGGTCGATGATTCAACAACACCTGCCATCGGCACGGCGAGTGGTGGCCTCTGGCCACGAGGCAGGCAGTGCTGTCATAGTGTGGCTCAGCACGACCGAAAGACACTTAGCCGGCCGCCAAGCGCGATGATATCAGTGGCACGAGTACGTCCGTCAAGAAAGCAGTGGGAAGAAAAGAGGAGGTTTTTATTGATTACACTAAGCAGGCAGGCCTTGTCATCGGCAACTCCATGGAATGAATCGCAAAATGTTCCAGGTTATCCGATTTTGAAAGAGGAAACAACGCGCAGCTGCCTCGATCAAAATTCGAGGTTGCCTTGGGCCAGAACGCGACACCCATGCTCAAAGACACAGTGGAGCATGGAGTTGCCCCACATGCCACGCCCTCCTCCTCACCTCCCAGTCGGAACACCTAGGACCCTTTTGAAGATTAAAACTTTAAAAGTGGAAGAACAAGCGGGTAACCATGAGATGGAAAAGGGACTGTTCTTGTGGATAATCAAAACCATTGCAGCTCAAATATTGTTTGGATGTAGCAAGAGTTTCTTTTCCAAGACACAGCTGCACTTGCGGGGTGGTTGGGCAAGTTAAGCGCCGGCGGACCCCCCAGTCTCAACCTCCCGAATTTTGGCCCTTCGCGTCCCGTCACACCACAGATCTCGGAACGGGCCACCTCCAGAAAGCCAGCCATCTCAATTTACAAAACTTGCTAGATTAAATGCCTGCGGTGATCATTCTCCAGGTTGTGTCATGTTCTTATCCACTCATCTCTCCCTTGGATTGCATCCTTGCTGCCAGTCAAAAATCTCCCGGTTGCCTCGATCGCTGCGTCGGGCGCTTGCACCGGAGAAACAGTGAGGCCAAGATGCACCTCGGCCGAGCAATTTCCCTGTGCTCGGTGATTCCTCTCTTCGTTTCACCTTGCATGTCCTTGCCGATTGATGACCACCGACTGGGGCAATCACAAGGCTTGGCGCCAAGGGCGACCTACTCGGTTGTGCCCATCGATGGCGGCTCGGGTCCGGGTGGGTCCGGCAGCTCCGGTGATCCCGGTGGGTCCGGCTCCGGCTCCGGCTCCGGCTCAGGGCCGGGCCCCGGAAACTCGCCGACCGGCCCGGTGACGGTGACGGTAGTAAAAACGTTGCCCCCAGACACGTCCTTCCATACCATCTACATTACGGCGCCCCCAGCAACGCAACGTGTCACCAACACCGTCGTCATCACCAAAACGATCGAGGTTGTCAATATCAGCCCCGACACCACGGCCACCACCTCAGCCACTGCTTCGCACACTTCCACCAGCCAAGCCGATTCGGCGACATGGACGCCTTCGACACCTTTATCCTCAGCCTCGGAAGTGCCAACATCAACGAGATTTTCCACTTCGATGACAAAGCCGAGTTCAGTAACACCATCCACCACGGGAGTCCCACTTCAAACGGGTTGCTCCAGCACCCTCACCGCCACGACTCAAGACGACGGCAAGTGGCACACATCATACCCGTCATGGAACGGGACCATGCTGCGCCGAGGTTCTCGGAACTGGCTCCGGCCCCCGAGACTGAGAGTCGTTTAACGGCTGCTGCAGGGCCATGAAGGTCATGGTCAGGCCGAAAAATGACGGATGGGAGCTTGGGGTCTCTTAATGATTAATGCATGTACAGTAACGATACCCTAGAACCGGGAACTGGGAGCCATTGTGGACCAAGGGCTGGAAAACGTTGGTATGGGGAGGCCTTCTGGAGACTGGAGATTGAAGAATGACGATGATGGAGATAGACACCTGTAAATAGCTTCATATCCCAAACACAGCACAAAAGAGGATCAAGATGGACAGCCAAGGTTACCTTGTGTCTTTGGCGTGCGATATGATCGAATCCAACAACCCTCAACTCCCAAGTACCACGTACCAAGCATTTCTCGCTTCGGCAGGAAGACGGTTGCAAGAGCAACCTACCGATTCCGTTTGACCGCCCAGGAGGCCTTGGGCCATTGTTTCCAGCCAACGTCCGTTAAACCCACGATCCGGCAGCCCGTCGGATAGCTGCTCCATGCCCGCGTGCCAACCAAACTGAGAAGAAGCCAACGACTCCGGCTGGCTGCATGGGGTCGAGGGCTGCTGCATCCGGTGAAGGAGAACTCCATGTATGCCATGCATACATGTACCTAGATGCTGCTGGATGCCGCTTATCCCCTGTCACCGCTTGTGGGGTCAACTCATCTGCAGAGTGTAATCGAAGCACAGGCGCGGGGAGATCTTGTATTTCCCCACGGCACCGCAACTCCCGGCCCGTTGCCGTGAAGCCGGCACCTGTGCTTCGTGTCCCAGTTGCCCCCAAGCATGGCCGCTATTGGAGGACCATGTTCAACCTTGCCATTTGCTGTTTGCTATTCACATTGCGCTAAAGATGTATCGCCGCGATACGAGACTGCAAACGACGGCGGCCCTCTTGTTCTTGCCTGGGAGTTGTCAACGACTCGGAGTCCTCGAACGGCCAAGGGTACGGTTACGCTGCAGGATTACAGTAACACTCAGGCAACCGGGAAAGCAGAAAAGTCCCTGACGTGTTGAAGAAGCTCCTGGAAGCCAATCCACTGCAGTTCAGTTCCCAGAACCACACCATCTCCAACCACCGTACCTCCAACACACCCACCTCACCTCCAACACTGAACACTCTCCATCCCAACCTAGAACCCATTCACAAGAGCAACCATGGGTCTTCTCTCCCGCACCCTTTGGCCTCTGCGCCAGAGTGCCATAAAGACAAAATTCCACATGAGCACCGCAGCAGGCGTCGCCACCAGCCCAGCGCAAGCAACCTCGCACCCCAGAACCTCGCCTCCCTCCCCCTCTCCCAACACCCTCAACCCCCTCAGCAAGACCATGCCCCCAGGCTTCAAAGCCTCCGTCGCCCACCTCCCAACCTTCCCCCTCCCCCCGACCATCACCTCCTCCGCCAGCGACCACGCCCTCGGCAACGCCCTGGTCGACGCCTGGCGCCGCGACGGCATCATCCAGATCGCTATGGACAGCACGCAGCGCCAGCTTTGGGCCGACGCCAAGGCCGCCAGCCGCGCCTTCTTTGGCAGACCGCACGCCGAGAAGGCCGCCTGCGTCGACTCGCAGAGCTATGCAGGATACATTGCGTCTGGCGAGGAGATTACGGATGGGATTGTGGACTATTCGGAGATTTTTACTATTACCAAGGATCTTGGGGTCGAGGATCCGCGGGTTAGGGCTGGCTGGCCTGGTCATGGTCCCTGTCCGTGGCCGGATGCTGGGATGAAGGGGGTGATGAAGAGGTTTGAGGGGAGGATGGGGGAGGAGGGGGAGAAGTTGTTAACGTTGGCGGAGCTGGGGTTGGGGGTGCCGGAGGGGGCGTTGACGGGGTACACGAGGGATGGGTGGCATCATACGAGGGTGCTGAGGTACGTTGGTCGTGGTGGGATGGAGGAGATCGGGGTGTGCCGGGGGCTAACTTTGTCGTGTTTAGGTTTCCTCCGAGAAATGCCACCAACGGTAAAGGGAAGAAGGGCAGAGGCATTGGGTCGCATACGGATTACGGATTGCTTGTCATCGCTGCGCAAGATGAGGTTGGGGGTGAGTGGACTACAGGCCGTGGCTGCGAGGCCGGACTGACATGGCGCCAGGTCTTTTCATCCGCCGCCCCAACCAGGACGAGAAGTTTGCCAACTGGGAGAAGAGCGCGGCTGGTCTGAACGAAGATGACGACAGCTGGGTGTATGTGCCTCCGGTCGACGGCGTCCACACTGTCATTCTCGGTGAGTGCTTCCAGTAATCAGCTTGTATCCTCCACACCACATCTCGCATCATTCCCGATGATTATAACTCCGCCACTGACTTGGAACATCCAGGCGACATGATGCAGTACCTCACCCGCAACTACCTCACCGCAACCCCCCACAAGGTCGGCCTCAACAAGCGAGAGCGGTTTGCAATCGCCTACTTCCACGAGCCCAGCTTCCAAGCCGTCCTCAAACCCCTGGAAGGAGGTTGCGGCGGCATGGCGCAGCAATCCGCCGACATTGAGGGCGTCCACTACGGCACACACATCACCAACATGTTCATGCGCAACTATCCCGACCGCATCACCACCCGTCGGCTTGTGGCGGAAAACCGGTACAGCCTGCTGAAGAGGCCGGAGCTTCGTACCATGTGTGCGACTACTGCATGAGATGGCGGGGATATTGCATCTCGGCCTTACCGGAGAGACATGGTTGGTGAGACAGCATGCTCTGGTGTCTGGAGTTGTCTCACAACATTGCTCTGGGTGATACATGCGGCGTTGCTGATTAGACTTGCTCTATCTGTTGCGGGGCTAATGATGGAGCCTCAACGTGGGGTGGGCATGAGGATGGTGATATTTTGCGAATTGCCTTGAATCTGCGGGCCAGATAGCGATCTGATAGACTCAGCTTAGATGGGGCTGTTCCTTGCATTCCAATTCACCTATTCTGCGATACCAGTACATGGAGACCGCCTTCGGATGGGACATGGTCTGTTGTTCATGAGCCGTGCTTTGATCGTGCCCACAGTATTCACAGGCACCCTTCCAGCTTTCAAACCGTTATGTCTAGTCCTGGCTCTTGAGATACCGCCGCCTGTTCCACAAGATGCTTCTCGTTGTGAGGAGGACTCAGGAGGCCCCTTTCGTGTGTAACCAGGAACCTGGTAGGAAGAATGGGTTGTTTCTTCACGCCATAAGAATCTATGCAGCAGTCGTATAGCGCCAGTGCTGGCTACAACTAACTCACTCGTATCCCCGAGAAAACACAAGGTTGAATTCCATTGACTGCTGCTCAGGCCATTGTTAGCCTGGTGTTGGGTGTAGTTAAGACTGGAGCTACTGCCAGAGTTGGTATTAATGGCAGCGTCTGTGTCAGCCTGGCGACAACGCCCTCCACTGGCTCGGAAAGACTCGAAGTGATTGTGCCAAAGAATATAACAGCAGTCAAAGGCCCCCAGCCGTTATAGCTCGACTGGATTCGACCCTTGTCATCTGACTCAGTATGTCCCAAGAATAGATAATCATTCTCAGCAGATCATGATTAATGCTTGAACCCTCGACCGTATTTGAAGAGACAAAACCCGTCGGCCAACACCTCAAGTATAAACACTTGTCTTGTTGTCCTCGGTCGCAGTCCATCTCAACCCTCTATCCTCGTTCCCTCCTCGACACTCGCAACTGTCACCCGTCCGCCAGCACCCATTCGTCTGTCACCCTTTCTTCCCTTCCCCGTGGTAGGCAACTCAACGAAAACATTCGGCCGCCCTCGCAGACACCATCATGCCGAACCCCCGGCCTCCAGTGGAGCTCCGGATACCTACTAAGCTCGGGGTTCCCACCAACCGCCAACGTCCCACCTCCCAAACTCACCAGCTAGCCAAGTCCAAAAGCGTCTCCCCACTGGCGTGTATTGTGGTCGTTGGTAAGAGGTTGGTTCGCCGCAGCCAGTGGAACTGGACAGTGACCGTGGTAGGGGTTTTGTAGAGGGGTTTGAGCGCGAACCTCGCCTTGTCGAACCAGAAATGGAGCTGGCGGCCAAGGGAGAGGTAATTGGCGACAGACTGGGCGATCGCTGGACTCTGGTAAAGCGCGGGCCCGGCTAGAGCCTTGTCTATACCCCAGAAGGACTGGAGAAGTGTATCGAGATGGGTGAATTCCTTGCTCTTGCTGGTTGCAAATGGGAAGTTGTGTGCTGCTGCAGGATCGCTCGTTCCAGAGAGGAGATAATCATTTCTATCCCTTTCTTGCTTTCGGTAATCCCCCGTCGCTCCAATCCGCTCCCGGCACAGCGCTCCCGCTCCCGCTCCCGCTCCCACTCCTCCGCCAATTCATACCTACCTAGGAAGAAAAACAGTTAACGTGATCGTTCCTCGCTCCGGCTCATACCCACTCTCCACCGCCTCTTTACAGAGCCCGCCGGTGGCCCGCCGGTGGCCCCCCGCTGCTCCCGGCTCCAAAATATCGTTCCCGCTCCCGCCCCTGACTTTACTCCCAAGCTACCCCCGGAAAACTCACCAATTCATGGTGGGAGAGTGAAGTGAAACAGCTGCTAACATTTCTCAGATAGACGCCCCCGAGTACTCGCAACCGCGGACACTGCCACCGCCAAGCCATGACATGCGCGGTGGTGCGCGGCTTCCTCAATCCCGCCGTCAACAGGCTCTCTTTGCGGGAGACGGCACGTGCTGGGTGCAGGAGCTGTGGTCGGTGCTGGCGAAGGCGAGCGAGCAGGTGATGGATGGGCGGCGGTGCTGGGGCGGCGTTGGCACAGTCATGGTGAATAGGCATGGCGGATAGGCATGGCGGGGAGGGAAAAAAAAATAGGGGCGGTGATTAATCACTGCAATGGTGGATTGGTAACGTAGGAGATCTCTGGGTTGAGGGCTCAGGGGGGGAACAGGAGCAGCGGGCAGCGGCAATGATTGAACTGAGGTGGTTGACATGAGGTCAAGCGATATACAAACAACTGAAAATGAGAACTGGTTGAAAAGCAGCGGCCTCGCTGCTACTGCAAGTACTGAAACTAGCCAAGATGACGGTAACTTCGCTCAGTGAGTCGGCGTAAGAAAGTAGAAACAGAGTCCACCTCTGCATTGCCCGCTAAAGTGCTCCATCTAGCAAGAGAACTATTACCGTTGTTAGAATTCGTCACTGCTAATTAGTGGGAAAACTCACGACTCGTGGCCCGGGCACCACGTAGTTGTTCGATCCTCCGTTGTAGATCTGTACCTCAGGTCAGTGAACAGAACACAGCACAGCTCGCCCCTCGGCAGGGTTTCTCTTGACACTTACATTGACAGTCAGCCCAGGGTCGTTGCTCTTGATGGCTCCCGGGATCAGAGCCGTCGGCGACGGCGTCGTGCTGCCGCCATTGGTGACCTTGACTTGGGCACAGCTGATGTAGAACTGTTTGACAGTCATTCTGTCAGAATGTAAACCAGCAAAGCTTATTGGGGACTAGTCCTACCTGAGGTGCTGCGCCGGGGTTGTGAAGCCCAATCTGTTGGATGCGGAGGAGGTACTCGCCGTCAGGGATGCACTTCGGGATGTTTTGCGTGTACGAGTCTGGACCAACATCAGCAACCGTACTTTAACAACTCTCACAGTGGCCAGCTTACCGCTCATCGGCCAAGTCGTCCCCGACGGGCCCCAATCAAAGATCTTGAACCACTGCCCACTGCCATCATAGTCCGCCACGGCCCCGGGGGCCTTGGACATGTACAGCGAGACTGGGCCAGAATGGTAGACTGCCGTGTCGAGGGTGAAGGTGAACTGGTCCCCGGCCTTCATGGTGACGGTCTCGGTGCCGTTGCTGACTTGCCCGCCGACATTACACCGCAGGTCGGTGGACGACAGGTCCGTCACGGGGCCGTTTTGGAGCCAGGCTGGGTTCGAGTTGCGGCGGACGTACTTCCAGGCCGGGTACTTGGTCCCGCCGGCGGTGAACTGCTGGAAGATGTAGTGGCCGGCGACGCTGTTGACGGCGAAGGCCGCGGCAGCGGCGAGGTGGAGGAGGGACTTCATTATGGGGTAGTGAAGGGGATGTCTACTATGTAGGCGAGGTTGGCGAGATGGGAAGAGAGAAACCGGGTTCAGTTGACGGGACGGCACGGTAGTGGTCGTTTTATGCAGAGTCGGGAGACCGGGGACCTGCCTCGGGAGAAGGTGGACTGGCTTTAAAGTTCGAATCTAGACCGAGAGAAGGTAGGCATGCCGGTTTGTGTAATACGGTAGTACTCCCTGCCGTTACCTCTCGGCTCACGACTCCTATATCCCGCCCTCTTGGGTTTGTGGGGTACAGATGTTCCGAAATTGTATGGGTCTCTGCTTGGCAGACGGACTCGTGCTTCCGAGAGTTTAACGAATCAAACACTCTGAGTTTATTACTCGGCAGTTTGAGGTCCAAATAAAGAGACGGAATCCTGAATTGGGCCGAGAGCGGCGAGGCACACTTACAGCAAGGACATGTTTGGTTGGCTGGCGATGATACCAAGAGATGTCCCGAGGTGACTGTGGCAGGATTCCGGGTCGATGAAGCCGGGCGTTTGCTTGGCGATTGTGAGTGGTCACTGTGATGTTTTGACATACATGTTGCCGCTGTCTACCTAACGGGAGAAGTATGGTTGGCTGGAATTTCAGGTGTTGCTCGAAAAACGGACGATCGGGAGGGAAGTAGAAATGGTCGTGGGAGGACGGGGAATAGGGGGTTTTAGACCCCAATTTTAGATTCGAGATCGTGATGCCTGCAGTGATCCTTTGAATCATCCCACCTCAGAGGTTTTTGCCTGGACCCTTAATCTTCAATGGTATGGTGGAGGATTGGTCCTGTTTAGAAGTCCTTCCAGGTTGGCCTTCGAGTCGGGACATCCGCCGCCAGTTGCTCCTCCCCCAAGCTCCCACTGCAGAGTTTCCGCATTAGTTTACTTCAGCTTTGTTCGTTCCGAGACTCTTTCTGGGCCCCTAAGTATTCAAGTTGAGAACCCTCATCCCGCCCCTGAAAGCTGCATTTGCTTTCCGCTTCCACTTGATGGACACGCTTGTCGTTGATCTTGCGCCAAAGGCTGGATTATTGGCTCCTCTATCCTGATCTTCGTGAATTGTGGCCACCTCCCGACTGATGTTTTCAACCTTTAGTCCGTCCCGGTTTCCTCTTCATCCCGGGCATTAACAGGCTGCCCAGTTCGCTCGGGCTTTGCGACCTCAACCTTCCCCACGATACCCGACCCTCGAAACGAGACAAGCACCACAAGCAGCGCGCAGATTCCCACCGCGAAATTCCACCACTCGGCCGCCCTGAGCCCGAGCAGCGAAGCCAGATCCCCCACCTCCACCGAGCCCGCCTCGTCCACGCTGACGGCCCGTTCCCTCGCCATGACTGCCGTCTGGATCGCCGTCGCCACCGCCAGACCAATCGCCCGCCCGACCTGCCCCATGGCATTGACCAGCGCCCCGCCGAGCGCCTGGTCAGCCTGCGGCAGCGAGTGGCTCGTGAAGAGGATCAGGCACGGCCACGCCGTGTCGGCACCAAACACCGAGATGACCATGGCCGGGAAGGACCAGGCCCAGTACGTGGTGTCGGGCGGGATGGGGACGGCAAAGAGCAGGGCCGAGACGGACACGCACGCGTTGCCGACGGCGAGCATGAGGTACGTCGGGACCCGCGACAGCAGCTGCGAGACGATGGCGGCCGTGATGAAGCCCGTGATGCCGGTGGGCATGAAGCGCAGCGTGGTGTCCAGCGGGGAGAGGCCCTGGTAGCCCTGGTAGAAGTAGGTGGCGTACACCAGGAAGCAGTTGAAGGTGCTGAAGAAGAGTGCCATGATGACCATGGCCGCGGCGAACTGCGGGTTCCGGAAGTTGGACACCTTCATGATGGGGGCGAGCTTGCCCGTCTTTTCGAGGTGGTGCTGCCAGAAGGCGAAGAGCGTGATGAGGATGAGCGAGATCACGATAAGCACGGATATCCACGGCGTTCTCCATCCCACGACGTTGCCCTCGGTCAAGGCGAAGAGAAGGGCCAGGAGCCCGACCGTGACCAACACGGCCCCCAGCCAGTCGATCGACGGCCTAGCCGCGCCTTCTACCCGTGCAGCGCGTTTGGAGGGCGGAATGATGAATATTCCCGCGGCGCTGATAGCAAATCCCGCCAGAGCTATCACCACAAACACCCATTTCCACGACGCGTACTGGGCGATGATGCCGCTGAGCAAGTTTCCAATCACTGCGCCGAGGGGGGCACCAGCGGCTGTCCACGGGGTCAACGTCAGCATGTCGACTGTCCACGGCACTCTGACAAGGGTACTCTACCGTAGCAACTGAAGGCATAGTTCTTGGCCTTGCTGGGAGGGAATGTGGTTCCTAGGATCCCGATCGCAGTGGGAACATTCGCCGCAGCACCCTGCTCGTCGTCAGCCATCTTCTCCCAACACGCAACGGAACTGGAATGCCAATGCTCACCAGGCCCTGGAGTGCTCGAAACAGATCAAAAGCAATCTCGTTCGGTATGAAGGGGTTGACGAGCATCGTCACCGCAAACCATGCCGAGCCCAAGACGAAGATCTTGCGCTTCCCGTAGATGTCGGCCACTCGACCCCAGAAGAGCATGAAGCAGCCGAAGGTGAGTGCGTACGCGGATATAATCCACTGGAGCCGTGATTCCGGGATCTCGAGGTCTCGACCTATGGTCGGGAGGATGATGACCACGGCTTGCCCGGACAAGGTCTGTGGTTCTGGTGAGCTCCTGGTACGGCGGGAAGAGTGAGTTAAGAAGCTGACTTACATTCAGGAAGCTGGCACCTGCCAACGTGGCCACGAGGGCGATACACCGCGCTTTCGAGAACGGAAGCCCCGAAGTCAGGTTCTGGTTGTCCTCCTCGGTGGCCTCGGCGGCATGGCTTACCTCCGAATCCTCCGAATTCGGCGGGTGAGGGGGCGCGCCTCTGTCCTTTTCATGGTGCTGTGGACCAGCCTTCTCGGGGGGGTTTGTTGACGAAGTTGACATGGTCAGTTGATGATCCTGGAATGCCTGGCATAGACGTCTCGATAGGAAGCTGGGAGGTCAGCGCCTCAGTCTCGGTGCTGTCGGGCTTGCTAGAAGTAGAAGAGCTATGAAAGAAAATCCTCCAATATTCCCCTTCAAGCTCCACCGCCATTGGACCCCTCTGGGGATAGCGTCCCCATTACAACGAGGGGCGTCCGGGGTAAATTCCGGGGCACGGGGATAACGGGGCCGGGTCTGCCCTCGGCAGTTTGTACCCGAGCGCAGTCACCGGGCTCGGGGCTTGTGGCTCTTGTCGAAGTGAAAGAAGAAACCAAAGAAAATCACCATGGCTTAGGGCTTGGGGTGGTTTACTCCTGACAAATATCGATGGCCATTCTCCTAAGAGTGAATTTCTGTTTTCTTTCAAGTTATTCGTCGCCTTCAACATCAGAATGGCCGACTTCACATGAAGAACTGAAGGAGCTGGTGTAGGTCGTGACTAGTGAAGCCTGAAAGGGGTCAATATTTACCCCCCGGATTGATTGGGACTTCCATCAGCGCCGGCCGTCCAGCAAGGGATACACAATGAGAATTTGATGGCTCAAGAAACTCAGAGCCCTGTGTATTACTTCGCACTTTGGCACTTAGCTAGGAGTAAAGAACACCCTGCGTCATTTCATGTTGATGGTGTTCGAGCAACGGAACCGGACTCAATGGATGCTTGATCAACAAACCCGGAAGAATGCCGCTAGGCACACAGCCAACTGAAATGCAGGCGGTGCATCTGGTGCCTAGCCGCACTCGTTGGCCATCGACGAATTGGAAGTATCCGCGTTAACCCTTGCATAAACCAACCAGTTGACCACAAAGCCGAGCAAGGGCAGGCTCTGACTCCGAACCTTCAAACCGAGTCTTCTTTATCTGCACCCATAACAACAACATTGCAGACAACATTGAACATGACCGACACCAAAGAAGGCCGCACCACCACTAACCACACTGTCCGCAACGGCCGAGAATTCATCTCGTACTCCGACGGCACCTCCTATACCCGCAAACTCGACCGCTCAACCAACCAACCCATCACCGACTGGACCGCTGTCGAGACGCCCGTCGACGACGAAACGCCCGTCGACGACAAAACACCCTCCTTGGAGCCACCAACCCGCCACCTCTCCGTGGTGGCGGAGCACCAAGCCGAGAACGAGCCCAAGCACTGGTTCCTCTTCTCTCACGTCCCCAATGCCCTGGGTGGATCGGATGAACTCGCCGGATTTTGCGTGGCATCAGGTTTTGAGCAAGGACTTGACGGATGAGGAGCTGACGAGGGTGGATGAGATTGCGAAGGGGGAGAGGCAGCCGAGTGCACTGAATCGGGGGGCAGTGACGGAGCATTGTCAGGGGTGGACGTTGAGGGTGGTCAAGAGGTTGGTAGAGGAGGGGATTGTGGAGGGGAGGGTTGTGGGCGTGTTGGAGGCATGCATGGATCCTATTCGGAACTGACGGGATTCTCTTGTTCTGAGTGTTCTTCTGTCCATCGCTTTCTCATCTTCCTTTGTATTTTCTCATCTTTGTCTCCTTGATATGTCTATCTGCTCTGCATCTACCAGAGCTGTTTACCGGTGCAGACTTGAGTCACTTCCAGACCTGTCACATTGAGTTCCAAGTTGGCAGAGCCAACACTTCAACAAGCTTTATCTAGATGCTTCCGAAAGCCACAGCATACGGCCAACACCTGATGTGAAACAGGATGAATCACACTTCGGCCTTGTGATCTCTCCTTTGTTTCCTCCCGGAGAAACAGAAGCCTGACTGCCTAGGATTGGGCTTGATGATACAAATGTGCCGAGTCAGGCCTACCACAGTCTTGGAGTTCAAGTCAGAGAGCCATCCAAGAAGAAACATGGCGACCCACAACATCCGCTACTACTGCTGAGTGGCCCTCCTTCGTGCGATGAGAGACAAGGCAGGCCGGTGTATCAAGAGAGTCATAAATTCCATTAATCAGAACTACATGGAAGCAATCCCACAAGGTGTCTTTATATGACCGACACAATTTCTTGTTCTTTGATCAGTATGTTGAGTATGGTTGTCTCACGCGTCGGATACAGACTGCCGCTGAACTCTGCTCTTTGCTAAGCTCCTTTTCCCTAATCGACCAAGACAATGGGTAGATTTCTCTCGTATTCTGAGCTGTTCTTCATAAACAAGGTCAACAAGGACCATTTGATAAACTACATCGACAGTCTTCCCTTTGCCACAACAGGTGGTGTCAGCATATAGTCGCCGTACTGCCCCTCCTTGCAATCTGGTTGTCATACTTTGCAGCTGTGGTTGGCGGATTCCTCGTCCTTGCTGTAACCTTCGTCTTCTCCCTGATTCAGGAGCTCATGCTCGATTCTCCCACGATGGCCTCTCCCGAATCAAACTCAGAAACTCCTGGCTCGTCAAGCCCCTTCTTCCCCCTGTCAACTCCTCAATGGGCGGCCGAAGTCGACAGAAAGCGCATTTGGACGCCTGGCACGACTCCCCTGGGGCTTTCCCAGCCTCTCGGGGGCACAACTTCCATGAACGGGAACGACAAGCAGCACCCCCGGCGAGACTGCGATCATGGCCGCGCTTGGGGGGCAGATCTAGAGCAACGTCGTCTCGCTGAGATAGCCCGTCTTGGGCTCGAGGAGACGCCGTCAAAATTTGCTGGCGAGGTAGGATCGGCCGCTGGAACACGGGCCGAGTCATCTCGCCCGGGGGTTGTTCCAACTCAGCAACCCAACCTCGGTCACCATCAGGCCGGACCTGGAATGAGAACACATCCGCAGTTCGCTGCCCGCCGGTGGCCAGCTGCCTTTCGAAACCATGGCAGCCAGTCGCCAGCAAACAACATCATCCCCAGGGGCGCGTTTCCCAGCACACAAGGTCTTCCCAATCCCACGATTTGTGGTCTTCCTCGAACATCGAACGTCAGCGAAGCTTCCAGCGCTGTGAACTGGACTTCCCGTCCTCTCACCACCCTCTCCTCGTTTTCTACCCCCTTTCCTCAACAATTCCAATTCAAGAAGTCGGAACCTTCAACCTCACCTTGGGCGGTCCCAACCGACAACAGAACGAAGTCATCGGTCCTCGGTAATCCCAAGATCCACACCAACAACCCTTTCGACCAGCCCGACCTTGACGGCCCCCAGCAAACCGATCGATTCATGTTGCCTTCCACGGCTGCCGCTGTCGCCAACGGGTTTCCTCGGAACCCCTGGAGCCCTTGGAGCCTCGGCTCTCAACAGGGCGCTGCTGGCCCGTCCTCCAACTCGCCGGCTTACATCCTGCCCCTGTCGTCGTCGCCATTCGGCGGTCCTGTCCCGACATTGTCTCCCTTCGGTCTCGCAACTTCGACTCCGGTCAAGCATGAGCCGACCGACAGCCCCCTGAGAGTCAACCATGCCTCGGGCCCACTCAACAACAACATGAGGCCGGACAACATGATGGGAGACAGCCTGGTGGCAAACAACATGGCGGCGAACAACGTGGTGACAGACAACATGGGCGCAGCCAACACCAGCGCAGACGCCACCGGCTTCTACCACCCCATGAACTGCCGTGCGCCCAACCACCCGCGCTCCCAGAACGAGGTCTACGCCCTGCTTCTGCGGGGCTTCTCAGCCAACTACCGGGGCGACCCGGACCTCGCCCGCAACCAGTCGGCCGCGATCCCCGACGAGCGGAACTGCAGTCTGTTCATTGTCGGCCTTGCCCCCGACCTGACCACGCACGAACTGCTCTCGGGCATCACCAACACGGGCCGTGTCTACGCGACACACATCAACCCCCCGGACCCAGAGAGGGGACACGTGCGGAGTGCCGCGAAGCTGGTTTTTTTCGAGAGAGCTGGGGCTGGTAAGTTTCTCTCCCTTCACGATCCCATCTCTTCCCTAACTAGCGAGAGATACTGACTGTTGACACCCCTCCTACAGAGCGTTTCTACGCGCGCTACTCAACAACCGGCTACGCCACCCCTCGCAACCCACACCTCCGCGCCCGCGTCACCTGGAACCGGGTGCGCTCGGCCGAGGTCGACGCCGGCGGCAACCGGTCGCGCGTGCTGCTCATCAGCGGCCCGCCGGGCGTCGTCAACGAGCGCTTCCTGTACGCCTACCTCGACACCAAGATGGTGTACCAGGTCGACGAGGTGTTCCGGCGCGGCCAGAACGACGACGGCAGCCGCGTGCTGGTCGAGTTCCGGTTCGGCAGCTTCCGGTGTCAGGCCGAGGCTGCGCGCATGGCGCTCATGAGGGAGTTTCGGGATGTTGGGGTGGTTTGTGACTACGGTGAGCTCTGTCTTTGCAAACATGAACTTTTGGGGCGTGTTTGACTGACGTGATGATATTAGGTCTCGACCCGTGTGACTTGGTCCCCGACGTGGATGATCAGGCTTACGGTGATCGGGTCCTCGATCAAGCTGAATCCCCCCGTCCCATGGGGCTGGAAACGTTGTGCTGACTAGCGATAAGGACGGGAAGGGTTGGAAGCTGGAAAGAGGAGAAACTCTACACGGGTGGAAGAGCTCTTGGTATTCGCTTTCACATCACGGGGGGTGACAGCTGGTTTCGCATAAGGATGCCGCCCAGCAAGGGCGGCTTGGTTCACCATACCAGCAGTTGCATTTTTGTTGTTGCATTTCTTGCAACCCACGTAGCTTGAGCTGATATTGAGATTGCACCCAGGGCTACGAGGTAGTCTCCATCTGCGCAGTCTTTGAGCAGACGAACAACAAGATTTTCTTTTGATAGACATTGGCGACTTGGGTGACATTCAACCCGAGAAGCACCCTGGCCATTACATTGAGAACCCTTTCACAAGCATTTATTCTTATTTTCGAAGCCCCTTTGTGTTTGGGACCCGCTCGCAACCCTACCTTCCCACCAGGGTGACCTGAAACCGCGTCCGGTCCGCCAAGATGATGGACAAGGACGACAACCGGCCGGGAGTCCTCTTCAAGCCTCAAGACACCGGGGCCGCCGCTGACCCTTGTTCAGGAAACAGTCAAAGTTTTTGTTGAGTAAGGGTACCTAGCCTGGCGAATGGCGGAGCCCTGCTTCCGGGGAGATCAAGTCCACCACTCGGAGATCTTGACCAAGTTCCGGGGGGCCAACCTCATTGGGGGGATCACTATTCGCCTAGTAAGGTAGTAGGGAATGTGGAGGACAAGCGAATCCGAAGTACGCGTCGGCGAGATAGGGGGACATATAATCTCCAATGCCTCACCATGGTGTAAGGTATTCTGCAGAAATTATCACTTCATCGTATCCACTCTTCACAACAGAAATCCACCTCAACATGCGAGTTTCTCAAACTTTGCGCCTGGCTCTCAGTCTCCTGAGCGGCGTTGCAGCCAAGGACATCTACGTCTCCCCAACAGGCAATGGCTCAGGGACGCTCGCAAGCCCCTACGGATCTATCCAGAGTGCCGTCAACGCGGCTGCCGCTGGCGACACTATTTTCCTTCGAGGAGGCACATATGCGCCGTCTGCCAATATCCAGGTCGGCAAGAGTGGAACCAGGACAGCTCCCATCTCAGTCCGGCCCTACCAGAATGAGAAGGTGGTCATCGATGGAGAGAACATGCCTGGGTAAGTGCGCCATGAGCTGATATACGGTAGCTGGTACCATTTTGACACACATCAGAACCCCAAAGGCGCTCGACGAAGCACTGCCCAATGCTGAGCGAGGAATCTTCCATATTCAAAATGCCCAGTACTGGGCGTTCTACAACCTCGAGTATGACAAAGCCTCGCCCCTGACAGTCTTCGGCGATTTACCATGTTTCTAGGTTGATCAACGGGCCCTATGGAATCTACGCCCGCGATGCTTCTCACAACTACTACGAGGGGCTCTCGACGCACGACAACTACGAGACGGGCTTCCAGCTCGAGGGCGCCTCCTCGAACAACACCGTCTTGAACCTCGACTCGTACCGCAACCGGGATCCCCGCAAGAACGGAGAGAGCGCCGACGGCTTCGCCTGCAAGAGCGGCTCAGGAGAGGGCAACGTGCTCCGCAACGCCAGGCTCTGGGACAACGTGGACGACGGCCTCGACCTGTTCATGTTCGGGGCCCCCGTCGTATTGGAGGAGGTCTACGCCTGGGGCAACGGCTACAACCGGTGGGGGTTTACGCCCTTCGAGGGAGACGGGAATGGATTCAAGCTGGGCATCACCGACAACCCGCCCGCCAACCACGTCGTCCGCAACTGCATGGCCTTCGGCAACTACAAAAAGGGCTTCATCGACAACGGCAACCCGGGATCGCTGACGTTGGAGCGCAACACGGCGTGGAACAACGGGGACCTGGGGTTCCACCTGCGCAGCTCGTCGTCCACGCTGCGGAACAATATTGCGGTGTCCAACAGTGGCAGCTCGCAGGTTAGTCTCATCAGCGCCGTCTCGGCATCGGGCAACTCCTGGCAGTCCGGCTCCTGGTCCAACAGCTCGTTCGCCAGCAGAGATGCCGCCACGCTCAAGGGCGCCCGGGGCTCGAATGGCAAGGTCCGGCCGAGCAACTTTCTGCTGCCGACGTCTGGCGCTGCCATTGGGGCAACTACACAGCAGGAGGTCTGAGGGGGTCAAGGGGAGGGAGGGGTTGTAGGAAGAGTGAAGAGGAAGCTGTGTTGTTTTTTTTTTGATCGGGCTAGAGACAACGTAGTCGAATGAAGAGGCGTTTAACGTACATTATACCGTAAAAGGACAAAAGACAGCAATAGTCGAGTCCACTAAGTCACCTAATAGCAACTACACTCGTACTCCAGCAGAGCTTTTACGTTGCACGATGTGGTGTAAGTGGTAAGAGCCACAACCCTAACCCTTGTACGACTTCAACCTTCATGACGTCACCTTCGATTGTGAACGGCCATCCCATCATGATGCCACTGCTGCAACACGCAGCAATAACTATGATGTATGTTTCTGATCGAACAAATGGGCTGCACTCCGCTGCATCAAGGACTGCAGCCAATCGAAGAGGGAAGGGTTCTGCAGCAGCATGGGGCTGCATTTGACAGCTCCTTCCCGCTCCAAGCACATGCATTACGTCAGAGCCTTCGGAGCTTCTTTTCCACAGCTCCCACAGCTTCCTTGTGCCACTGTTTTGGTTGGTCTTTCACTTCGACGGCCAAGTGACTGCATTGGCTTCAGCAAACCAGAACCGCTTGGCCAAACCGGGCAGCAGTGACGTCCTTGACCCGCCACTCCCAGTACCCCTTCTTCCCGACCTCTACCTCCCACAACCCAACTCACAAAACCACAGCCCCTCCCGACCTTCCATTTCTCAACCTTTGCACAGACTTGATACCCGGGAGCTGATATCCCAAACTAACCACCAAAAACTGCCATCAACAACACATCAAAAGTCGATCGAGTGAACAAACAAACCTCGCCATGAGGATCGCCAAAACGTTCCTCTCGTTGGCCCTTGTGGCCAACGCCGCTGTTGCCAGCTCGTGGTTCTCCAATGCCGGTGCGTTTTAATATCTGCCTCCTCCATCGAAATTTACTGACGTCACATCAAAGCATACAACAAGTGGCACGAGACGGAGCTTGAGCGCTGGCTCTCCGACCACGACGTCCCCTACCCGACCCCGGCCGACCGCAAGGACCTCGAGAAGCTGGTGCAGAAGAACTGGGACGCGAACGTCGTCGAGCCCTACCGCGAGTGGGATACCCAGAAGCTCACCGGCTACCTGAAGCAGAAGGGCGTCGAGTCTAAGGAGTCGGCCGAGGAGACTCGGGAGTCGCTCCTCGCCCGCGTCAAGGGCTCTTGGTACGAGTCCGAGGACAAGGCCCAGAACGCCTGGATCAACGTCAAGGACTGGATTCTGGACACCTGGACCGACAGCCAGCTCAAGTCTTTCTGCGACCGTCACGGCATCCCGGTTCCCCAGCCGCGCAAGCGGGACACCCTCCTCCAGAAGGTCCGTGAGAACTATGAGACCGTAGCCCAGAAGGCCGGAGAGGCCGCTTCGTATCCTGGCAACTGGCTGTATGAGTCTTGGTCTGGTGCGTAACATTTGGAACTTGACTACACGGACCAGAGCTGACTGTACTGCAGAATCCGACTTGAAGGAGTGGCTCGACACTCACGGGTTCCCCGCGCCTCAACCGACCACTGTTTGTCTTCCTACCCCGAGCCCTACCACCCAGCTGCTAACCCCATTATTAGCGCGACAAGCTCATTGCCTCCGTCCGCCGCAACTCTCGCCTTGCTTACCTGCGCATGCAGGAGCAGACCGAGAGCTCCAAGAAGGCGGCCCAGGATGCGTATGCTGTTCTCACCGACAAGCTCATTGACTCATGGGGCGAGTCTCAGCTGAAGGAATTCTGCGACAAGAACGGAATCACTGGTGAGTCCATCTCATGCTTGTGAGTGGCCGGGTCACTGACACAGAGTAGTTCCCCAAGGCACCAAGCTCAACCAGCTGCGCGCGCTTGTCCGCAAGCACCGCGCTGAGATCATGGGCGACACCGTCTCTGGCACCGCCGCCTCTGCCTTTGGCGCCGCCACGTCCAACGTTGGCTCGGCCGCCGCCAAGGCCACCGACACCGCATCCCAGGCTGCCCGGGACGCCTTTGACAAGGCCATCAACACCTGGTCGGATACCCGTCTGAAGGGTTATCTGGACGCTCGCGGTGTGGTATGTGACCTTCCTTGTCACCGTAATACACTTATGCCGCTAACACCTCCCAGCCCGTCCCCCAAGGCTCCAAGACCAACGAACTCCGTGCCCTCGTGCGCAAGCACTCGCACAAGGCCGCCTCAGGCTGGACCGCCTGGACCTGGGACGACCTAAGCCTGGACAACATCCGCAGCTACATCGCGTCGAGCGGCAACGCCGCCGCCAAGAAGGTCTCAGCCAAGACGGGCGCGACGCGCGACGAGCTCGCCGAAGCCGCGCAGTCGGCCTACGCGTCGGCGTCCTCGGCCGGCGGCGGCTCGTTCGCATCCGCCACGTCCTACCTCTCCAAGGCGACCGACTCGGCCAAGGCCAGCGCCTTCGAGACGTGGAGTGAGAGCGAGCTCAAGGCCTACCTGGACAGCTACGGCGTGCCCGCGCCGCAGGGGTCGACGCTCAACGAGCTGCGCGCGCTGGCGCGCCGCCAGCACACGTACTTCAAGTACGGCACGACCACGCCCGCCGAGACGCTCTATGCTAAGGTCAGGGAGAATGTTTTGGGTGGTTGGGACTGGGTCGCCAGCCAGCTGCGGATCGGGTCGGATGCCGCGCGCAAGAAGGCCGAGGAGGTGCAGGCGCAGGCGGCCAGGAAGGTGAAGGGGGAGAAGAAGGTGCATAAGGAGCTCTGATCTCTGATTCGCTTTATCTACTGGTGCTGGTAGTAAGTTACCTGCCTGCCTGCCTGCCTGCCTGCCTGTCTGTCTGGGGAGTGGCGGGTTGGCCATGCACTTGATGGGGGAGGGAGTGGAGTTGATGGGGGGCGACCAGAGAGCCCGGAGGTGATGGGGTGACGCTGTATTTGTAAAAGGTTTGTGATGGGTGAGGGGTGGGAGATGGAGGACGATGCTTTTTATGACTTTATGTTTGGGGAGAGAAAGGATGAGATTGGGTGGGGGGTTCGGATGGATATCTGCTCGCCTCTGGTACGTTATTCTGCGTCCGGAGGCAGAGAGGCAGTGGCGGGTCGAGTTTGCTGGAGTTACTGTTAGGCTAGTCGTTGATATATTCATTATGAGTCTTGATCCCCGTTTATGATGGAAGGTGCTGAGGGGGATCATGTGAACCCCAAAGGCTGCGATGAGGCCGTGCTTCAACCTGCTGATCAATTTTCGTTTTTTTTTTCTGCCCCCAAAAGTTTCCTGTCTGCTCAAAAGGGTCCAGAACTGGTAGCTATCAGAACAAGAAACTGCACTGTTTGAACAACAACGAAGACCATGAGCTGTCGTTGGGAGAGGGAGGGTGAAAACGCAAATCTGGACCTGGTAGCTAACTACCTTACATTTTTTGGTCTGGGTTTCTCACTTCATTAGAGCCTAGAATTTAAATGGCAGACCTCGTACCCGCTCAGCTCCTTAATCCACCATTTCCCAACTCCAGTTTCCCAATTCTACCGTGGTGTGATCTTCACATCGCCTTGTGGCCACTAGTTCCACCAACAACACGTTGCAACTACACACTCGGCATCGATGCAGCTCCTCTCGGGGCTATCGCCGGAGGTCGGCAGTACTCGAAATCATCGAGGCTAGAAGCATGCAAATCATGGTAAAGGCCACAGAGGTAGCGCGTGTTAAAGTATTCCCAGCCCAGGTATCTGGCGGTAGAGCCGCCGACGGGAGGGAAAGCCTGCCCCTGGGCGTCTTGCCGGGGCACGTAGTCACCGTCGATGATGATGGCGACGAGCGGCGGGGGAGGGAGGTGCGGTCGGGAGATATCGCTGGGCTTGGCGGCAAGGTGAGGTCCGAGAGTGGCGAGGCATGCGCGGTCGACATAGAGGCAGTGGCTGAAGCGCGGCAGGATGGTGCTGGGGTCGGTGGGCAGCGGGAATGGGTGGCCTGGTCGCCTCACGATCCGGCCCTCCCGCCACGCGACGAAGCGCTGCCTGACGTCGTCCGTCGACGCGCCGTCCAGCGCTGCCCCGTCCTCGATGATGGTCCACTGGGCGTACTGCTCGAGAAAAGCCCCGCGCTGTGCGTTGTGGCGCGCCAGGTCCAGGTGTATGTTGTCGCGGAGGCACTGGACGAACGAGTCCCACGCGGCGTCATCGCCGTACACGCCGCGGTAGATGACAAAGCCCCATTCGTGGAAGCCCGTGTCGCGGAGCGAGCGGCACAGACTTCCCAGGCGGGCGTGCCTCTGCGTCCATTCGTCGGGCATCTGGGGCGGGTCCATGGCTGCCGGTGATAGAGCTTGCTCTGCACTCTTGAGTCTGCGCCAAGAAACTGGGTTGCTTCAAGTTGTGCGAGCGCGGTGATCCGGTCGATGAGCGCCTAGAGTGTTGTGGTTGCGTTTTGATCGAAGGTCTCGTGCATATCGAGCAGGGGGGGGACAACTTGAACCTTTCCCTGTAGTTTAAATCCTGCGTGTAATCATCGGAGAAACTCAGATTCTGGGCGGTGGTCGAGTCCGCCATGTCACTAATTATAGTCGTGCAACAGGAGTTGTTTTATTTTTTATTTTATTTACGCCAGAACAGATGTCGCTGGTTTGAACCTGTGCAAAACATGATGAGGCGTTGGAAACGAAACCGATGAGTATTGACTTCAACGACAAGGTTTGCGGATGGATCATGGCACAATTGCTTTACACCTGATTTAAGACTCGGACGTAGAGTACATGTAAGTAATAGGGAGCGAGAATTTAGTTTGATGTATGTTGAATGACTGATAATACAGAGGCGGTTTGATAGTTTGACTTACCCCTGAGTCTTGACTGTCCCCTGTTTCGTCCAACTCCTTGGCGGTGGCGGTGGTCGGCGGAACAGACTGTCCGCCACGACATGTATTTCCATCACAGTGTTTACTTGTATTCTGCAAACTCCGAGGACAAAGGCTACTGTGGTTGTGTTCGTAGTGTGTTGACGATAATGCGTGCCTAGACTTTTGTCAGCCTCGTGAGGTGAAAGGCAGAATACTCGCCTCGATGTGGGATTGTGCGTGGGTTCGTATTCGAGAGAGAGCAAGGCTGTATGGTAACCTTGAAGGCCGAGTCAGGCACTCGCAAGGCTGTTTCCATCATTTTCTTATCAAATCCTGTTCATGTACTGAGGCATGCGTATGTCTCGCTTAACATTACCATGTTAGTTGTTCACCTTCCTAAACCGATGTGCGAGATGCCGGGTGCTGCCAGGATAAGAGTTTGGTACGTCTGATGGTGGAAGGATCGCATCCGCGGCGCCTAGTCGACTGAGGCGTTGACATGGTGTCACCTTGCATGCTACTAGTGGTATGTCGCACGGCGCGTATGGCGCTTATGCTGGGGGCGACATGCGGAGGACAAGAGACGAAACGCCAAGCGCCCATATTCAGTAGATGTTGAGCATTTGGGTAACACAGACCGGTTCTCAACCGCGGTAGCAGGATTCGAGGAGGCAAGCCACCACATGCGCGCCGCCCGGGTCCCCGAGGCCCGAGAGATTGGGTCGGCATAGCCGCGGCGCTTGAGGCGTGGTAGGTCCCCGACGCATCGCGGACGCATGGGCATGTCGCAGCCGCAGACGGCACATGTCACGGCACTCACAGGGCGCATGGCGGCTCTGACACGTTGCAGCAGCATCCCACGGGCGGGAGTCGGGACCGACGGGATGGTCTTGGAGCAGGGTGCGGCTTTTGCATGAACTACCGTCTGCTGGGGCCGTATGCTTGGTGGGATTCTGGAAAGCTGGCCTCCCGGCGGCTTCCCGGATGGGCGTGCGCCTGCGTCCTGCATCTGGGAGGCGAATCGAATTCAAGCTGTCTTACCCCGGTTCCGGGGTGCTGGAACTGGGTGGAGGTGGAACCTGTTTCAATCGTCCCAACTCCCAGCCGATCAGTTTTAAGCTTAATGTCAGCGACAAGCTGGGCTATGTCCGGTGGAAGGCTGTGTAAACCCTGAATGTTGCTGATACTGGTCAGCGGGTGGCCCCGCGGCGCCAGCTGCTGAGAGTGGAAAGGTAATATCAACTTTTGGAGTTTCCCGATGGCGTGACTTGGGAATGCTCCTCGGAGTTGTTTGCTGCGAATTCGAAAACCGTTGTGGTCACATGTTGCGGATGGATGGAGGCCAAGGCGCTACGAATGCGGTTGGTTGTGTTGTTGCGAAAGCGATCAAAAAATGGAGTCGAAATCTGAGGACGACGTGGTATTTTGCCTGTGCTGCCTGGGGCTTTCCACATTCGATTCAATATTTGTTGCCGGGAGGGCCCGACTGGATCGCTAAACAGGCAGGCCACAGCGGTTTATCCGGGCCCCATTTCCGAACTAAGACATGCGAAGTCCACCTTGCCAGAGACCCGAACTTGCACTCTCCATCTCCAAACTTGAAATCAACAAACTTCAAAACAGCATCACCCCAGCCCGCTGCGCGGCTGCATGTGCCTCTCTCAAGACGCCGCAGACGACAGGGTCATCGTGGGCGCAAGCGTCATCAAGCCACGTCCATTTTGGGGGGTTGGATCTCCAGACCGGCAACTCACGGTCCCGACCGCGGGGGCTCCGTCCCGATCTTGCACTGAAAGTTGCAACGCTCGCCGAGTGTGGAGCCGCGATGCCTGCCTGGAGATGAGATGGGCCCGCCAAAAGCGCAAGCGCAGACCAAGCCATGGCGTTCTTTGCTTTTTCCCTCTGTTCATTCATGTCCTTTTTCCCTTCGTCTCTCTTCTCCGCAGGTACGGCGTCCTGGGCCTTCTGGCGGGCGAGTTGCCTGGGAGGGCTGCATGGAACTTGTGCAACACCAATGGCGTTGAAGTCTAAAGTTAAACAAAGCCGGCCGGGAGGGACCCGCATCTTTTCGGGCGCGACAGCGCCTATTTCCTCCCCAGCACCGCAGCTCGCAAGGGGCAACCTGGATTAGGCAAGGGGGTCATGCTCACACCCCACCAGTCCCCGATGGCCCCGTCGTGGGTGAGGCTCCCCGGCGGGCTAACGTCGAGTCATTCTTCCTCAACCCCAATTCGACGTCAGGTTTCATGGCATTGGCACCTTCTGGTGCCACACCCTCGTTCTGGCCCCCAGCTGCCTAGCCTCCCTCGCCGTGTTGACAAGGCAGCGAACCCTAACCGGCCATACCGCATCCTATGTGGCCGTGCCTTCGCCCGTCTCATCTCGAGCGTCTCACCAGCCACGAGAGGATATATAGTCCATCATGCTGCCCCCTTTTCCTCCACCGGCCTTGCTACACCAAGCAGCAACACACCTCCGAGACACCAGTATCATCAAGTGACACACAGCGAGACCGACACAGACAACACAATCAACCAACACCCTTCAAGCACCCAAGCCCACCATGGACGCATACTACGTATATGCTGGCCAGTCCTCCCAGCAGCCGGTCCCGGCAGCGTACAGGCCATCCAAGCCCGAGGACTGGGAGCCGTACCGCGACATCATCGCCCACCTGTACAACACCATGAACATGAAGCTGAAGGATGTCATGTCCGAAATGCAGATGACTTACAACTTCAAGGCAACGTGAGGGCGCCGGTGCTACCCCTGGCGCATGACAGTTTGGCTAACGACGACAATTCTAGCGAGAAGCAATACAAGACGCAGCTGAAGAAGTGGAACCTTGACATCAAGTACATCAAGGCGTCCGAGTACATGTTCATGATCAAGACGATGCGGGAGCGCCAAACCGCAAACCCGCCCAAAGAGACGCAGTTCATACTGCGAGGAAGAGTGGTGGATCCGAAGGACATAGCCCGGTTCGAGAAACGGGCTCAGAAGAAGGGCACCATGAGGGAAGGGGATCCGATCGAATGCGATGGTGAGCCCCGCAGATGCCAAATCTTTCGTCCGTGCCCGTTTGCTAACCACTGTCTTCGGCTGCAGAACCCGTCGAGGACATGGTGTATGGCACACCACCTCCCGAGGAGGCGTCCTACCACCAGGCGGCCTACGCCGAGGCCTATGCCTCCTACCAGTGTACGACAGCCCCAGGCCCAGCCCCTTCGCCCCCTGGAGCGACGACTGACTGACTTCTTCCGCCGCTACCAGACGACCCCGCCACCGAGTACTCGTACTCCTACTGAGCTGCTCGAACCGGAGCCTTGGTTAGGCCAGCAGGCCGAATTTGCACCATCAATTTTGATGGATTTTGACACGACTTCATGGCAGGATGAATCGGTGTCGAGTCTCACACATCAGCGTTTGGATTTCAACATGTAGCAACACTCACGACCGGCATCTGGGATTACACGGCGCGCAGGCATAGGGTTGGGCTGTACACATAGATTTCCTTTGCTGGGCGTCTCTGACGGGTTTTCTCCTTCTCTAACGACCTCTTTCTTTTTAACTCTAGATAGGGGGGCAACGGGTTCTTCTCCTTGTCCAACGACCTCTTTCCTTTTGACTCTAGATAGCGGACAATGGGTTCTTCTCCTTTTCCAACACCTCTTTCCTTATATTCTAGACAGAGCTCACAATTGATATACCCACTGTGTCCGCTGGGACATTCGCACAACCACCACCAGAAACACCTCTGTAACTTGTGTCGTTTGTGGCAATGTGAAACGCCTTCTCTCTCCGTACCCCCGTTCCAATAGACGCTGCTAATTACCAGCTGGACTGCCGAAAGCCTACCACAGGTACAGATCTCAAAGCGAACCCCTGACCCTGGTTGCCTTGGTGGCGTGGTAGATTCAGAGTCGCATTAACCATCCAATAGTTCTCCGGCCGGATAAAGACGATGTGACTCGACCGGAAGGAACAGAGGAACGAACTCCCACATGACTCCAGCCGGGGAAACTCGAGTTCCAGCGGCGCAGCAAGTTGCTCCAGGTTTTCGTGGGGGTTAATTAAATCATTACGCAAGGCCACGCGAGGCCACATGAGGCCGTTCCGTGTGCCGCAGCCAGGCATCAAGCCAAGCCCAGCCGGGGCTTCTGGTTTGAATTCGGCCGGCGCCCGGAATTCGAATTTCGGCTCCGTCCTGCTGCGGCGCTTCCCGCGTCTGCCAGTGTTACACCCTACCAAGATAACGTTAGTTACGCGCGTGCTCGACCGCGCCGCATGATTCCCGCAGCTCTCGCCGATCGTTGTCAGCGAAGCTGATATTAACTGTGTTTCTTAATATTGACCATTGCCTTCATGCGGGGGTCTTGTAACTGCTCCAGGGGGTAGCACACGACCATGGCTTAGACCGGAGAGAGTTAGGGGGATGAAACCTCGATGGGATTCTTCGGGCCACCTGCGGCAGCTCCCAAGATAGGTGGGTTCCTTGGACAACATGGAACACGACTCAGCCACGGACCCCAATATTATCACAAGACTCAACCCCTGTGTTTGTCAAGCCTGGGACGAAGGACCCAACCCCAACTTTCTATGCCGCCAGGCCTCGTGTAACCTCGGGCTGTCATCCTACACCATCCCGTTCTGTCCTCATTTTCTGATCCTTCGCCAAACACGAGACTTCCTTTTCATCACCGATGACTCGCATACCTACCAGCACAGTTGAATTCAACAACGCAACTTTGCGGCCCAGCACCGCCCGTCCTCAACGGCATCGATCGGGATGCATGGAAACGTTGCACCACGTGGCCATCCCTTTACATTTAACTGAACATCTCATCTGCTCATCTGACACTCAAACTGATAATGCCGTCCCGAAAAATCAAAAACAATACGAGAGGATCCTTGCAGAATCGACCACCAACAACCTAAAGAGTCGTAAACAGTCACCGCCGGGGAAACAACACCAACCCGAACTGTTGAATGTGGTGCACCAACTTAAAGTTGATTACACATAGCCCCCTACACGGTCCGGACCGCTCATCCCGCTCGGGGACCGAGAAGAGTCGTCATGACATCTAGTGTACCATGGATAGATAGGGCAGAGTAACGTCGATGCAACGACGACTCAGCCTCCCGTCAAAACTCGGCTCGTGATAAGTAAATCATTATCACTCTCGAGTCTCTGCACGGTGCCTCGTATACCCTACTTGGAAACCCGACCACGAGTTATTTTGAGGGATTATGAATTCTTCTGACCCCGCATCGAATTGCATCACCACATTACGCGGTTGCGGCTGTGGTTGTTGGCACTGGGGGTGGTGACATGAGTGATGACGGCAGCAGCTACCTATGTAGGGTCGCAGGGCTGTGGCTGTGCTGGTCGGTTGGCGGGCCGATACGAGAAATCAACTTACTTGCCTGGGACCAACAGATACTCTGCGATGAGAGAAGGTTAGGCACCGATGATGCCCTCATCAGGTGATTGGCTTGGTTGTTGATGGTGACGACAGACACGCAAGCCAGGACGGAACGCATGTTCAAGCACGTGGGATGGGATCTAGGCGCCAAGGAAAAGATTGCGAAACAAATGGCAACCGCTAATGCCCCGTCATATTACACAAACGGCCCGCTCTATCAACCTAGCATACCGGTTTCTATGAACCACGTTGAATGTGCCGTTGCCGAGCTCGCTGGTGGTTCGACAGACGTTAAGGTGCTTAAGCATAGAAGTTGACCGTCTAGACGGATAGTTAGCAACGGAACACCAGGAAACCCAAAAGTTGGGGGGCTACTCACATCCTTCTTCTTGGCCTGTACTTCAGCAATGGCATCGACGTAGTGCTCGTGCCCGATCTTGTTCTTGCCCAGGCGCAGGGCGATCATGCCGGCCTCGACACACACCGCCTTGAGCATGGCACCGCCAAACTCGTCCGTGCTGCGGGCCAGCTCGTCCCAGTTGATAGCCTCGTCGACCTTCATCTTGCGCGAGTGGATCTTGAGAATCTGGGCGCGAGCCTCCTCGTTCGGGAGGGGGAACTCGATCTTGCGGTCGAGACGGCCGGATCGGAGCAGGGCGGGGTCCAACACGTCCACACGGTTCGTGGCAGCGATGACCTTGATCCGGTCGTCCGAGGCGAAGCCGTCCAGTTGGTTGAGCAACTCCAACATAGTCCGCTGCACCTCACGATCACCGCTCTTCTCGCTGTCGAACCGCTTGGTGCCGACGGCATCCAGCTCGTCGATGAAGATGATCGCCGGCGCCTTCTCCTTGGCGAGGGCGAAGCAGTCCCGAACAAGCTTTGCACCGTCTCCGATGAACATCTGCACAAGTTGTGGCCCCGCAAGTTTGAGGAAGGTGGCGTCGGTTTGGGCAGCGCAGGCCCTGGCAAGCAGTGTCTTGCCCGTACCAGGCGGGCCATACATCAGGGCGCCTGCAGCATACGTTAGCATGGATCATGTACACAGCGCAGACTCGGGTGCCGTACCCTTCGGCGCCTTGATGCCGATCTTCTTGAACCGGTCCGCCTCCTTCATGGGCATTACGATGGCCTCGAGGAGCTCGGCGATCTGCTTGGTGAGGCCACCAACATCCGTGTACTTCTCGGTTGGCTTCTCGTCAACCTCCATGGCCTTGACTCTGCTGTCGTATTCGGCGGGCAGGGTGTCCAGAATGAGATATGAATCCTTGTTCACGCCGATGAGGTCGGCGGGCCGAAGCTTGGTGGGGTCGACGAGACCGATCAGCGGTAGGAAGATGGTTTGCCTGGTCGACGTCTTGATGACGGCGGACTTGCCCACCCGGGTGGCGTCCAGGTCGATGTTGGCGCCCTCCTCGGATGATTCTGCGGTCGGGTCGAGGTCTAGAAGTTCGACGACGTTGCCGACGAGATATGGCAGTTGGCTATTGATAAGCGTCAGCGACTCAGCGGGCGCAGCGGCGGCGATTGCAGGCCGGGGAAGCATACCGGTTGTTAGCAATCTTCTCCATGTTCTCCTTGATCTTCTCGGCCATGGTGGCTTTTTCGTGTGATAACCGTTGGAACTCGCTCTTCATGATTCTGGCGTCGTTCTCAAGCAAGCGCCGGCGAGTCTTGATGTCGTCGGTGCTCAGGCTCAAGATCTCGGGGTCGAGGACATCCTCCTCCTCCGGCTCGGCGTCCTTCATCTCGGCATCGCCATTTCCGCTGCCTTGGTTCCCCTTGTCGTCTCCCTTCTTCTCCTTCTTGTCCTTCTCGTCGCGCTCCCGGCGGTCGAGGTCGTCGAGCTCCTCGAGGGTGGACATGGCGGCGGCTGCAGTCAGTCGGCTTGTGGAAGCGGGAAACGGTGAGTTCGGGCGAGCAGACGGGAATGTGTGGGAATATTATGGATGTCGCCTGTTTTGCTGGGCACCGGGCGTTACAAATGCACGAGATGGGTGCGATGATGTGGGATGTTGTTGGGGGTTGGCGCAGGCTGTGGGAGGACGGAGCTCGGCTGAGAGCTGGCGCTGGCAGGCAAAAGCAGTGCGACGTAACCAGGCGGCGGGACCCACAGCCTGCGGCAACCAACCACAGCAATCCTGGCCAGGCTGACTAACGAGACTGAAATGGCGAGATGTTGCCTCTCTGGGGGAGCTTCCTCGTAGGTAACAGTTTCGATTTCACGCGATGAAGTTGCAGAAGCTGTAAGCAAAACTGTGGTATCATTGCTGCGACGTCCTCGACACTCATACCTCCTGATATCGGGTGGACCAAGAACAAACCCCCAAGACGCAGTGAAGCCTTCACAAGATGCCGCTAACGCCAAAACCCGGATGCCGCCAACGGAGGATATACACATTAGGTAGTAGGCATAATAGATACCGCAAAAACAAGAAACCACCGCCGAAACGCTGCCTTTCAGACATGCCGACCCGCCTCGCATTGCCATTACTCGTCGTCCAAGATCCTGCTTGCTATCGGCCCAACAATAGGGACTTCGTATCTGAGAAAGAGTCAGTCCAGGTACAGTGACGCGAGAATATGGGGGGGTAAAACCAACCTGTCCAGCGTATCCGCATCCCGATACGCATTCAACACCAACCACGCGATCAAGCCCAGGTCCGCCAGGAAAATCACCCAGCTGAGGAAGGTCGACCACGAAAAGAGCAGATGCACCACAAACAGCGCCGTAAACAGCAGACTCGACTGCCACGCATGGAACCTGCCACCACCCACACCGTCAGCGCTACCCCCGGGATCATCATCAAAAGAAGGGAAAACACATACCTCACATAATCACTCTTCCTCTCCAAAATCAACAACAAAATGCCCCCCAACGGCGGCACCGCCAAGTACGCCAAACACGCCTCGTAGTCCAACCGCAGCCCCAAACTCGTATCAAACTCGCTCACCATGCCCTCCCGCGCGCCCAGCGCCGAAAAGTAGTCCCCCATCCCCCCTCCACCACCACCACCACTACTCCCACTCACACCATGATTCCCCCACGGACTCCCACCCCCCGTCGCCGTAGTAGTAGAATGCCCCGCCGCCGCCGCCGCCGCCGCCGCCGCAGGACTCTGATACCGCCCGACCCCTTCGCCCGACCACGCGCGCTGCGGCTGTGGGTGCTGAAGCGGCGGCGGCGAGAACTGGCTCTGCCGGTGCTGGTAGTGGTGGCCGGTGGAGGGGGAGTATGCGCCGCGGCGGTTGTGACCGTTGTTGTTGTTGTTGTTTTCGAGCGAGGTGCGCGGGGACGCGGCGGCGCTGTGGGTCGGGGAGCGGGTGTGCTCTGGCGGGGAGGACTGGTAGGGTGCGAAATCCATTGTTTCGGGGTAGGAAGTGTCTCGGCTCGGGTTTGGTTCTTTCTTGAGTCGGGTGTTACACGGCCGGCTGGGTTCGGCTCGTGTCTGTCCTGTTGAAGGATGCCCTCCGGGGAGGGGGGGGGGTCTTGGTTGGTTCTGGGAGTTGTTGGCGCGGTCGCGTCTCGGGTTGGGTTGGTGGGTCGGCCGAAGATACCCAGGTACACCGAGCTGATTATCGGCTGCGATCACAAGAGGTTCGTTCGGTTCGGGCTGTCTGCGTTGCCTCGCGAGTGGTCAATTATCGAGCATTGCGGCACCGCCACTGATTGTCGACTGGGCGACGTCGTGCGCTCTCTCGGGCATCTGTTTCGTTGGTGGTGGTGGTGGCTGCGCCGCAGCTTCTTGGAGGTGCAAGATGACGACGGATCCCGTTTAGCCGCTAACTAACCGGGGTGGTAGCTGCAGGGACTCGCTTGCGGGGCAACTCCTCACCGAGCATTGCTCTCCGAGTCCGCTGACGACCACAGGTTTCACATGATCTTGACTGAGTGAGCAGACCTCCATGTGTATTTGATACAGTAAATTTACAAGTCTAGATATCACAACTACTGCAATGCGACATCCGCCAAACACCACGCTATATCCGGCGGGTAGAGATACAATTCTAACCAGCTCAAACCCCCTTGGCTCATGAGCTCTCCTCCTTCGTCTCTCCCTCCTCCTTCTTCTCGCCCTCCTTGCCGCCGTTCTGCTCCTCCTCCAAGACGCTCCGGCGGCTCTCCATGGTAAGCCAGAGGCTCTTGCTCGCACCCTCCAACGCGCTCGTGAGGCCGAGACCGGCGCTCTGGAGCATGTACACAAGCTGAGCGCGCAGTGCGTCCAGGCCGCCGTCGATGCCGCCAACCCACTTGACGCCCTCCAGATCAAAGACCTTATCCTCAATCCGCCCACCAACCAGCATGAGTTTCTGGAACCCGCTCTGGGCGACAAGGTCGTGATACCCGGGGTTCTTCTTCTTGCTCGGCGCGGGGAACGCCGGCGGGCTCGGCGAGAGGACGCTCAGGGCGGCGGCGAGGTGAGCTGGTGACACGGCCGGCAGGGTGAGAATTGCCAGCGGGCCGACAAGCAGGGGCGAGATCTGGCCGTAGGCGGACGACTCGGGTAATGGCGCGTCGCCCTTGGTGGCGGCCTGGACGGCCTTGTAGGCCGCCTTGGACAGGTCGTGGTCGTACACCACTTGGATCTTCTCGCCCGAAAGTGCGGATGTTGTAGTGGGGGCGACCTTGGACGGGTCGTGGAACTCGACGATCTTGAGGGCGACGTCGAAGATGCGTGTCCGGATCACCTGCAGCTGAGCCCTCGACGCGACGTCAGCCGAGTCAGTCCCCTCGCTGGAGACGTTGCCGAGAGCAATCCGCAACTCGCGCCTCACAGCGGCCCATTCTACGGCCGTGAGGTTGTTGTGTTGGAAGATCAGGATCAAGGGCGTCGAGCGGAGGAGGGAGGTGTAGGTTCGGAGGAGCTGCGACTTTCGCGTGTCGGACGGACGGGCTGTAGGGGGCTTTGTCGGGGGGACGTAGTCGGCGGGTAGTCTGAAGCTCGACACCTTCGCGGCGGCCGTGGCATACTGTCTCGGAGCGGCGACCGCAGCGGGAGCCGAGGGAAGGAGGAGGACGGCGGACCGATTCGCTGTCCTCGAAGAGCTAACGGCCGAACCCAGGCCACGAGGGACCGCGCATCGTAGTCTCGGAGGCATTCTGGAAAGGGTCGGTCAGATAGAAAGCCAATTGGGAACTGTGGAGCGTACCAACCTGACCCAACAACAGCTTGCCCGCTGGATGCACCTGATGTTCGCGATTCAGGAACCGAACCTTGAAATTTTGGCGACGTGCAGCCAGCGTCTGGGCGCAGGGGCCATGACCAAGCGGAAACCAAATTCCACGCTAGCGTCACCGCCCCGATTCTGCCAGCTTACGGGAGCCGCCGACCACGGATCCCTGCAGCCCCCCGCCAACCTCCGGTCTTCGCGGGGTCTTTTGGAGCTGCAGTGCAGTGGCTCAAAGACCTGCAGCAAACCCGAGTTCATGTCCAAAAAACTTAAAATGAGTCAACTCCCATACCACCCTCTCGCCCTCTATTTTTGGAGGCTGCTGGAAGTCAATTGGCATTCCGAGATCACATAAGATCTTGGAAACAGCCATTGTTGAATCCCCTTCCCACAGCAACCCCCATCATCCACCCGCAAACATGGAGGCACCCACTCAAGACCGCGAGCTTGTCAACATCAAGCCGCTGCTCGCGAGGCTCTGGCCATTGGGGCACCCCGACCCCGTCTCGCCAGCCGAGATTGCCGAAGCCATCTCGCACTTCTTCACGAACCAGGTCTCGGATGTCCAGGCCGGCTCGCTGCTGATGTGCCTGCACTTCACCGGTCTCGACCGCCAGGCCGAGGTGCTGGCGAAGACGGCAGAGTGTATGCTGAAGGCGGCAGCCAAGATCGACCAGACAGCGCTCCGAGCGGCCATCGACGCAAAGCGCAGGAAGGAAGGCCAATACGAGGGCGGGCTGGTATGTTCTCCTCGCCAGCTCTTTGTATCCCGCCAAAGCTAACCTCCTCGCCAGGTCGACATCGTCGGCACCGGAGGCGACTCCCACAACACCTTCAACATCAGCACGACGGCCTCGATCCTCGCCTCCAGCCTCCTCCTCGTCGCCAAGCACGGCAACAAAGCGTCCACCTCCAAGTCCGGCTCGGCCGACCTCCTCAACTGCATGCAACCGCAGGCGCCCCGGATAGACCGCGTCCGCCCGGACACCATCACCGAGCTGTACAGCAACACCAACTACGGCTTCCTGTTCGCCCCGGTCTTCCACCCGGGCATGCGCTACGTGGCCCCGATCCGCAAGCAGCTCCCCTGGCGCACAATCTTCAACCTCGTCGGGCCACTCGCCAACCCGACCGACCTCACAAATGACGACGCGGCCGCGGCTGCCGCCTCATCCCCGCTCCTCGAAGCGCGCATGATAGGCGTGGCGCGCAAGGACATCGGCCCCGTCTTCGCGCGCGCCCTCGAGCTCGCCGGCGCCCGCAAGGCCATGGTCGTCTGCGGCGACGAGGAGCTCGACGAGATCAGCTGCGCGGGAGACACGCTCTGCTGGCGCATCCGCCCCCTCGACCCAGCCAATCCTTCCTCGACCGAAACCGTGACGGAGCATTTCCGCCTGCACCCGCGCGATTTCGGCCTGCCGGCGCACCCGCTCTCCGACGTCTCCCCCGGCAAGGAACCGCACGAGAACGCGGGGATCCTGCGGCGCATCCTGGACGGGCAGGTGCCCGAGGACGATCCGATCCTGCACTTTGTGCTGATCAACGCTGCCGCGCTGTTTGTCGTCTCGGGGATATGCGAGGCCGAGACGAGTGATTTGGGCTTTGGCGACGACGGCGCTGTGATCAAGGAGCGCGGGCCGGGCGGTGGCCGGTGGAAGGAGGGTGTGAGGAGGGCAAGGTGGGCGATCAAGAGTGGTGAGGCGGCGAGGCAGTGGGGCAGGTTTGTCGAGGTTACGAATCGGTTTAGTGAGTGATTACCTTCAAGTTTGTCTGTCTGGTGGTGTGAGGGGTAGAGGGTTAGAAATAGGATTTCAATTTATAGGCTGCACAAGAGGCATCGAAAGTTCCTAGTTAACCATTCCTGAGCTACCATTCATTGCTAAAACCTCGAAATGTGACTTTTTCTTTCCTCTGCGGCTGAGTAGGGCTAACCATTGGATAGAGACTGCTCTCCCCTAAATACCAGAGTAGGGATGAACCATAACCAGACGCCTCCAAGTGACAGACAACCCCCCACCCACCCCTCACTCAGTTCCCCCCCTTATTCTCCCCTCCCAGTCTCCGTCCTCGTCCTCGTCCACGACCCCTCCTCCTCCCACGCCGCGAGTGCCCGCCCCCATCCTATCTCGACAGCACACCCCTAACGACGCCCTTGACCAGCGGCTTCCCCTCGATCAGTAGCTCCCCAATCCCCGTTTTCTCCCCGCTCCCCTGCTCCAACCACCGCGCAAGCAGGTCATTGCTCTCCTTGGGCTTGACGGCATCGTCCCTCGTGCCGACAGTGACGTGCGCCACCCGGTTGACACACTCCCACTTGGGCTTAGCCGGCAGCGCCGGGTTGCCCGCGTTGACGTTCTCGTCTTCCTGGCTCGCGGGGACGAGGCGGACGACGACAGCCATGATGCGGTCGTCAAAGACGACGCGCTCGAGCTGCACGCCCAGGTCGCCCAGCCGGCCGTCCGGGTGGATGGCGCCGTCCGTGTCCTGGAGGAAGGCGTAGCGCTGCCAGAGGTCCGGGTGCTCCTTGGCGCTGGCGCGGTGCATCAGCGTGACGTGGAACTTGGGCTGCACGCGGCGGGTGCCCTGGAGCTGCTTGAAGAAGCGGGATTTGGCGGGCGCGAGGGAGGCGACCGAAAAGGTCTTTTCGAGGGCTGTTAGGATGTCCTTGGTGGGGAGGTCGACTGACATGTACTCGAGGGCTTTCTTCTTTTTGGGCTTTTCGGCGGCTTGCTGCTGCTGGTGCTGCTGCTTGTTGTTGGGGGTCTTCTTGGAGCGGTCGGGGATGTTGTGGCGCAGGTCGGGCTTGTAGCCGTCGAGGGCGGCTTGGATGGCCAGGTCCATGTCCTCGGCCGAGGGGATCTCCTTGACGAAGCTGGGGTACTGGCGATGCAGTTCCTTGATGACGATCTCGAGGTTTTCTCTGGATCCGGCGGTGGGGTCTAGGTCGATGACGGCGTCGAACCCGGCGTCGGGCTCCCTCTCGGGGTTGCACGACTCGAACCGCTGGATGAAGCCCTCCATGATGCCGACAACCTTGCCCATGTCTGTGGCGGCCTGGATGGTCTGGTGGTTGTCGCCGCGCGCGAGCACCCGGTCTTGGGTGACCTGGCGGATCGCGTCGATGTCGCTGTGGACAAAATTGAGCGCGACCAACCTCGCCGTTGTATGCTGCATCTTGACATCCGTGAGCAGCTGCTTCCGCTCGTGCCTCATGGCGTTGTTCCGGTCGGCGAACACGGCGGGGTACTCGTCGAGCTGGTCCAGAAGCGCCTTTGTGAAACGCGGGGGACGCTTGGGGCCGGTGATGTTGTCGTTCTGGATGTGGCCCCAGCCGAATAAGCTGGTCAGCGCGAGTCCGATAGTCGTCTTGCCGCAGCCGATGGTCGCAATCGGAACCAGGATGACGTCGCGAGTAACGGTCGGGGCACCGCCGAGGTCCTCGAGGTTGGCGGCATCAGAGCCCCTCAGGTTCTTGTGCGCCAAAAAGTCGTTGCGCAGCTTGATGATGCCGTGGTTCTGTTGGTAGGCCTTCCCCAAGGTCCGGTCGGCGGCGAGGCGCTGCCGGGCATAGAGCAGGTACTCCTCGGTGATCTTGACGTGCTTCCTCAGCTTGAACTGCTTGCCCGAGATAAGCGCCTTGGTCGCCTCGCGCCACTGCCGGAACATCAAGTACGGCTCCTCAAACTTGTACTTGAAGAACCAATCCTGGTAGGGGCCCGCGCCGTCCGGGCTGCTGGTCATCTTGCACCGGATGACAAAACCCTCGACGTCACGACCATCGTGGGCACCCGTCTCGGCCACCTCCTCCAGGAAGGCCTTCACCTCATTGATGTCGTCGATCATGATCAGGCCGGTCTTGATGAAACCCCAGTCCTCGGCGAACTTCTGGACGATCGGGGAGGGATAGGTCATGAACTCGGGGATGTTGATGTTGATGCCGTGCAGGTACAGGCCCGCGTTGTCTGGGCCGTAGGCCAAGATGTGCTCCTCGAAGCTGTCGTCGCAGAGCTCGGCAACGGCGGTGGCATTCCGCTTCCTCAGCTCCCGGGCCAAGTCCTGCTTGGTCTTTCCGAGACGCTCCAGCTGGCGCTCGATGTGTCGCTCCCCGACCTTTGCATGGCTGGCCGAGGCGTCGTTCCGCTCTCCGGTCGAGTGCTTGCTGCAGACGAGCAGTGTGTCGTCCTCAAGGCCGCTGATGAAGATGATGCAGCCGTTCTCCTTCAGGCTGAGCTCGTAGGGGCCCTTGGTGCGCTCCATGATGTGCTCCCAGGCGGTCTCGCGGACCTCGTTGATGTTGAAGAACTTATCGTAGCCGCGGATGGCAATCTCAGGGACGTTGTTCTGGGTCCTGGTGGTGAACAGGCCGCGGGCATAGGTGGGCAGGTCCCGGCGCTTGTAGTCGGACTCCTGGAAGCGCCACGAGTCGACCGTTATGCCGGTCGGAGACCCGTCAACGGAGTACTTTGTCTTCCTCGCACTGAACCCGCCGCGGCCCCTGCCCTTCTTGGTGCTCTCGTCGAGGCCGCGGACTACCGTGGCAGTCTGCTGCGGGTCCTGGCTGACATAGGGAACCTCCATGCCGGCGGCATCTTTGGCATACTCGGTCGAAGCCGTGTACTTTAACGCGAGCGAATTATGCTGCATCTCAGTGGCGCCCTCCATGGTGTCCGTGTGCAGCGATTTTGTGGTGGAGATTGGGCAACTGTGTGCAGCGAGGATGGGCGAGTGAGGGGTGAAGCTTGTCGCTTTGGTGTGGAGACGGCGGCCAGAGGCTTCGGGTTGCGATGCAAAATGAAATGTAGCAAGCGCGGGCCAGTTGCGATGGGATGGTTGATGAGCCGATTCCCAATGTAAAGCAGAGACAGATCTCCGGCTTTGTGTTGGTGGTTTGGGTCGAGCACAGGATCTGAGGGCGGCCCCAAAAGCTGGAGCTGCAAGTCCTTTAAAAGGCATGAAAGCACGAGGAAGCCGCCCACAGGCAACCCAAGCCTTAGTACCTTGCGTTATGAGTCAACGGCCGCGCTTTTGGTCTCAAGAAGTCAAACGGCGCAGATTCAGCCAAACAACACTCCAAATTGGAAGGACTGCACCACCTAAGCGCCTGAGCCGTGCAATTTGAGACTCGCCGGGGAGTCACGCCTGGTTGTTTTGAGGTTGAACCAACGGCCGCTGACAGGGGCATAGCCGCCAAAACGACAGGGATTCACAGGGACCTTGCAGAAGCGGCAGTACGGAGAATGCCCTGCACTTTCCACAGTCTCCAGTAACTGTGTGGGATTTTGTTTGACTACATGCTTGTCTTGCAAGTTGAGGACTCGTCTGCTTAAAGGAACAAGGCAGCTTAGGTGAGTCTATGCTCCGCGGAGATGGCGAATGGAAACCGGAGTGGTTAAGGTAATGTCATCCTGTACTCAGTACCTTACATGTATTTCGGTTACACATGCCTCACGGAGGTCCAAGCTCCCAGTCTCACGCCGGCGCCAATTCTACCCCGCCATCGCCTGGCCCCACCAAAATTTTGTCCTCAGATCACCCCATATCAAGAAGCAGGAAACCGCCCGTCATCTCACGCTGGGGAGAGAACCATTCTTGAGCAAGAACCTAACAGAAATTTCCCAATCACAAACACACAAAACACCGCCAACATGGCCCCCAACCCATACCTCCTCGCAGCCGACAACCCGGACGCCCTGCTCTCCCTCCTCCGCGAAGACTCCTCCTTGGCGTCAGGCCAAGACGAGCACGGCTACTCCCTCGTGCACGCCGCCGCGAGCTACAACCACCTCGACCTCCTCCGGTCCCTAATCCGCGAGTTCAAGGTCCCGGTCGACCTCAAAGACGAAGACGGCGAGACGGCGCTCTTCGTGGTCGAAACGGTCGACGCCGCCCGCGTGCTGGTCGAGGAGCTGGGCCTGGACGCCAAGATACAGAACGAAGAGGGCCAGACGGCAGGGGAAAAGATCGAGGCTGAGGCCGACTGGCCCGCGGTAGCAGAGTATCTCCTGGGTCTGGAGGGGGCCTCGTCGGCCGCCAATGGCGCGCCCAATGGCACGTCGTCAACAACGGTTGGCATGGAACTACCTCCCGTCCCCGAGGGTTTGCAAGTGACGGTGGGGACAATGAACGGGGCGGAGACAGAAGCGCAGCAGCCGGATCCGGAGCTGCGCAGGAGGATAGAGGAGCTTGCTGCGAGGGAGGATTTCCAGACGCCGGAGGGCCAGGCTGAGCTGCGGCGGTTGGTCGAGGAGGCGATTGGCGGGGAGAGCTTCGGCGAGGAGAGGAGTGTGCGGCCGAGGCAAGACTGAGGCCGGCGATATTTCATTCATGGCCTTTGACCTCCCACATGAGGTATTCTCCCAACGAATTGGGCGGACGGAGGATGGTGCACTCGGTGTTGTCCCCGGCCAAGCCCTTTGAGAAGGTGGTCGTGCTGAACGAGAACCACGCCTTGTGCGGCAGGGCGAGGATGCTGTCAACCAAAGTCTGCCGCGACCACGCCGGCGCGAGGAAGCCTTGCCAGCTGATCTTGCATAGCTTGCCATCCTTCCCACCTTCGGGGACCTGGTACCGGGAGAGGTAGGGGTCGATCTGATCCCCAACCTCGATCCGGGGGCTTTGCAGGCGAACAAGCGACAACCACTCATACAAGCCGGTTGAGAAATCCTCAAAATCTGCTCTGCCGTCTGAGGAGAGGAAGCTGATGTCTGGAGTAAGCTCTGGCATCGCAGCATCAATGCTTTCCGAGACACTAGGGTTGGAGGTGCAGGCCGTAGGGGAGTGCCGCGAGAGTGGGTCTGGATCTGGAGCTACAGCCGGCGTTAGCAAAGCAATGAAGTGTTAGCCGGGTCTACGTACTCGTGGAGGATATGTTGCAAAATAACCAAGTCATGGGCTCGGCGAGGGCATTCTTGCTGGCGTAGATCAGCCGGTCAAACCCCTTCTTTCCTGGAAACATTGACGGAGCCGTGAGATCGAACTCGACAACTAGGAATGTCAGCATGGCCGCGCCAACAATGTGTCGCTTTGGACGTACCCCATCGGGGCTTGCCCCCCCGCTTCCCCTTGACGCCATCGGGCTTCCCAACCAGCCCTGCTCGCTCATACGCTTCCTTGTCCAGGAACATGGTCAGCGTGCCGCTTCGAAGGGCGAAGACGTTGTCGATCCCCCTCCGGCCTCCGGAAAGCATCAGGACATCCCCTGCTGCACTGTTAACGTCGGCACGTCTCCGGGGAACCCGTTTTAACTCACCCTTCTTGATGTACTCGGCGAAGAACTCGCCCGACAAGATATCATGTAGGGACATGACCACCCTCTTGTACTCGGGTGCTGGCTTGTCCTTGAGGAGCTTGTCTTGGACCAGCTCGAGCAGCTCTTGGGGGATGATCAGGTCGGCCTAGTGCTGGGTTAGTCGACATCCCTACCACCGCAGTACCTACGTAGATACAGGCACCACGAGGGTTAAGAAACGATGCGTACTTACCCTGTGCACAAAATCTTGGCTTGTAAGTGTCGCCCATGGCTTTGACTTTGTAGGGAGTTGTTTCGGGTCCAGGTGGCCCATCACTCCGTACGTCACATAACATTTGGCGGCCTGGTATACTGCTGGCTGGTTGAATGACAGCATGTTGTGCTCTTCTGGATTGATCCGGGCACCTCCTCGCCAGATGTTGATGTCAGTGCCTCAAGTTTGCGGACTCGGATCCATCCATATTGAGTCGGCCCTGAAGCTGCACACAAAATCTCAAGCTTCTACTTAAGCAAGCGGCGGGGTGTGCACCGAGTGGCTGCTTGTCTCTGATTGGATGAAACTAGCCAAAGCCCCTAACTGCGCTCTACATCCACCCCGCTGTAAACCCAGATCAGGCGCAAACCTTCTCCGTTTCAAGCAAACTCGAGTCCTATTCCGTGACTCGAACAGGAGTCGCGCGTTCTCAAAGACCACAAAGTTGAACTCGATCGTGTTTGGGCAGATCATGATCATTGCCATAAGAGGTCCAAGACTCACAATATTACAACAACCAGGGGTTCAAGACCGGCTTCCCGCGAGGTGAAGACGAACAAAATGGACTATCTCATCCGCTTTTCGCAGTCTCACGAGACTTTCCGTCTCCCCGAGATCCAGGCGTTGGCGCTGATCGAGGGCATTGACCTGAAAGTCGTCTCCTACAGCCTCGAAGTAAGTCCTCACTACCAAACAGACATGGACTGGAACTGTTCTCTTAACCCCTCCCTCCTTACCCCGCCCCCTGAACCAAGTCAACACAACTAACACTCCCCTTCTAGTCCCCCTTCTGCATCGTCCACCTCCCCTCCGAAACCGCCGCCCGCCGCCTAATCCAGCGCTCCATCCTCGCCATGTCGATCCACGAGCTCTGGGGCTCCGGCCCCGACCTCGCCGCCGTGCACGCCTCTGTGCACGCCTCCACGGCGCACCTCTGGGCCAAGTACCTAACCTGCTCCTTCAAGTTCACGCTCGACTCGTACCAGGGCTCGCGCACCGCCGACGCCAAAATCGCCATCATCAACTCGTTCGCCTACTTGGGCTTCGCCGGCCCCATCCAGATGCGCCGCCCGGACGAGGAGTTTATCCTGTTCGAGGACTGGCAGCTCAACTCGACGCCGCTGGGCATCCCGGACCCCAAGTTCTACTATTTTGGCCGGTATCTCGGCGCCGGCGCGCGGGATCTTCCCAAGAAGTTGGATCTGAAGAAGCGGCGGTACATCAGCACCACGTCCATGGACGCCGAGCTGGCGCTGGTGACGGCGAACATCGCGCTCGCGGCACCGGGAAAGGTCATGTACGACCCGTTTGTGGGCACGGGGAGTTTCCCCATCGCGTGCGCGCAGTTTGGGGCGGTTACGTTTGGGAGCGATATCGACGGGCGGAGTATCAGGGGGGATGAGAAGAAGCGGACGTTAAGGGGGAATTTCGAGCAGTACGGTCTGGTTGCCGGGTTGGGGGGCATGTTTACGGCGGATTTGACCAACTCCCCGATTCGGAGGGCCGAGCTGCGGTATGATGGGGATGGGGTCCAGGGGAGGCTGTTTGATGGGATTGTGTGTGACCCGCCGTATGGGGTGCGGGAGGGGTTGAGGGTGCTGGGAGTGCGGGATCCCGAGAAGTGTCCGTGGGTGATACCCAAGGGGAAGGAGATGTACAAGTGAGTTTATTGCGACATGTGGTGAGTGGAAGGGATGGATGGACTGACCTTGTACACCTTGTAGGGACCCCGACTTCATCCCCCCAAGGAAGCCGTACAGCTTTCTCGCCATGTTGGACGGCATCCTGCAGTTCTCAGCCCAGACGCTGGTCGACAACGGGCGGCTATCCTTCTGGATGCCCACCGCCAACGACGAGAACCAGGAGATCCCAGTGCCAACACACCCGTACCTCGACGTCGTGGCTGTCTGCACACAAACCTTCAACAAATGTACGTTTTTTCTCGGTCTTCTTGCCTGGCTCCCTGAGCTAACCATGGACAGGGTCCCGACGACTCATAACCTACCGGCGCATTCCCGACGCACAAGTGGACCAAGAAGCGATGAAGGCGCGCGAGGAGATGAAACCCGTCGGCAAGACAGCCGACGAGCTGAATCCGTTCCGCAAGGCCTACTTCAACGGGTTTGAACCGGTTGATGGAACATCTGACGAGGCGTCTTAGATACCCATACCCTAGCATATACAATGAAAACTCCTGCGCACCTATAAAACGGTTTGCGCCCTCCCTGCATCCATCTCTACCGTTCCCTCGCGGCAGGTCTCCGGCGATGCCCCGTGGCCTTGCTGGCCTTGTTCCCATTCCAGTGACGATTTCTCTGCCCTGTACCGTGTGCGTTTGTACTCATAACCGTTATCCAACAAGACAATATGCAACGCTAGTATCCTCCCAAACCCAAGACAACGAGGGGAGCCCTCCTCCCCGGACTGCGTATATGCCCCTGCAACCCAAATCCCTACACTAAACAGCCGACCCTTGTATTTATCGGAACTCCACGGCGCCAAAACACCCCCTGCTCTCCACGTATTTCAGCTCTAGCTGTTGAAACCTGCGATGCGGGTTAGACCGGTTCGAAAAGAGAGGCATGATTTCGAACTCACTTCTCGCTTTTGCTGTGAAAGTAGATCCCGCTCACCTCCCCCTTGGCCTGGTTGAAGCAGATGTAGTAGAAGCCCTCGAAGCTCGCGCCGTCGATGGTGCGGACGCGGTGGTCGGGCACGAGGAAGTGCTCCTTCCACCGCATGAAGATGTTCTCGCGCTGGTCCACGTCCTTGATGAGGGTCTGCCCGCCCTTGCGCGCCTGCTTGAGGTACGGCCGGAAGGCGGTGAACTTGGACCAGTGCGATAGGTCGATCTTCTCGCTCGCGCCCCACCCCTGGTGCTGCGTGACGAAGCCGTACTTGGTGCCGATGATCTCGCCCTCGAAGTAGGTTGTCAGGGTCGGGTGGTCGGGGGTCAGGCCTAGTGAAGGACACGGTCAGCTGCAGGAACGCGCAGACGGGGGGTTTGAAAGGGCAGGCAGAAACACACCTTGGATCTTGAGGTAGCCGCACATGAACGACTCGCGCATGTCCACGTGCTTGATCTCGACCTCCACGTCATAACGCTGCCGCTCCGACTGCTGTGTCCCGACGAACCGGCTCCCGTGCTGGAGATACAACGACGGCGCCGGCGTCATGATCCTCATGTGCGAGTACTCCAGCCCCAGGCCCGTGAGCCCACTGTCCTCCACCCACCGCGGACCCTTGCCGCCGACGGGGCCCCACACGTCAACCTCCTGTATTTCCCCAAAGGTCGGTGACAACTGTTCCGCTCTCGTCGATTTCCTCCTGCCGGGGGGCTCGCCAACCGTTATTCTCGCGCCCTCTCTACTCCTGCCAGCATCTCCGCGCGCGGGCTCGTCGCGCAGCACGGAACTACTCATATCCTTGTCCTCATCCGCCGGCTTGTGCCGCTCCCCACCGTCGTCCCGCGCCATCATCATCATCATCCGCTCTGGCTCGTGGCCCATGTGCACGTCGCGGGCGTCGCCCTCGGGCTGCGGTCCGGGTGACATGGTGGCGGATCGCGAGTCACCGCTCACGGCGGTGTCCGGGCGGGCACCGTGGTCGGCGGGATAGGCAGGCGGGGAAAGCGGGCGCCAGTTTGACGGCAACTGCGGGTCTGGGGAGGTTGGGTTGCTCTCGGCGGCTGGTAGCTGCGGAATTGGTTGTTGCTGCTGCTGCTGCTGCTGTTCCTCAGGGTCGGGACATGACGAGAAGGGGTAGAAGCGCGGTGACGGCGGGTCGGGCCTGTTGGAAGAGGGCGTGGGCATGACAGGCGGGTTGTCAGTGACTGGGTGGTCTCGATGGTCGGTTGCTCGGTGAGTAGACGTGGGGCTGGAATTGCCGCGATGGACAATGCGAGGTTTGGCGACGGCGAAGTCGGACCGGGGGCGAGGCGGGAATTGGGAAGCGGGCGCGATCTGTGCCGCAGGCTAAGGGATTTATGTAGGGACCGACACCCCGTGCGCAACGGTCGCGATGGAAGGACGAGGAACAACCACCACCGGTAACGGCTGAACCTCAGCGTGTTCTTTCGCGACGGGCAGTCGGCGATGGTCTCGTGGGCGCTTCCCTCGAAGTGGAGCTCAGCCAAGCGCCATGGGGCGGGTCGGTAGATGGCGGGGATGAATGCCCGCGGGCGGTGCGTCTCCGAGAGTCGTCGCGCGATCAGCTCCGAATGCGGAATGAGTGGTAAACAGACCGCGAAAGAAGAGAAACTGTGGGCGCGAGGGACCGTTGGCTATTATCGGCGCGAATGCTCTAGAAGATGGCAGAGTTGAAGGTTCAGCCATGACGATGTCGCCATTGGGTGATCGCCTCAAGAGGTACCTATCCATGTTCAGAGGCCTGGCCGGTTCTGAGCCCAACCGGCGCCGGGCTTGGCATTAATGACAGGACTTTTGCTTGTGGCCCTCTCCTCTTGTTAACACCAGCCGTCACCGTGTCACTACTTTCTCCTTTTGTTTTCCTTCTTCTTTTTTGTTCTTCTTTTCTCTTCTTTCTTTTTACTTATCATGTTTTAATCCAAGTACGCCCTATCTCGCCATCTCAGGACTCAATAATGTTCAGTATGAGCTCTGTTTCCATCGCGTCGCATCTTTGCTAGTTGCTGCCCTCGTTCAACTGCAAGACAGCATTATGGTGTTCCCGTGATGTGCCTTCCCCATCGTTTGAATCCTGGACAACCTGGAACCAACGCAGAGACCAACACCGCAAGTCACGCCGAACAAGCATGCAGGCGGCGACACAGATGTCAACAAGTGATTGGCTTTGCAAGGACTGGCTTCAACGCTAACCGTTGAGCCAACTGCATCCGTCTGCTGGGGAGAGGGAAAGTCTACCAACCACCATCTCCTGGAGGCTGGTTCCCGAAACCCGGGGTCCTGGTGTGGTATATGTGGGTGCCCTCTCTCTGTTTGCGTCCATCTTGATGGATCCCGAGTTTCGGCCCGCCGCCGCTGTGGTCACCGATAAGCAGCAATAACACCAAAATCCTTGCTTGGCCGCTGGTTTGCACCCCTATGATTATGATCTGGGTAGGCTGACCGGTCCAAAGCAGCTAATTTGACTGCAGCCGTGAGGTGTCGCGGAAGCCGTCTACTGCCAACGCCATAGCAGTATTCGTAAGGACCTCAGGAGCTCAGATAGGCTTGATCTTGAAGTGGAGAGCAATGAGGCTGAAAACCAACGCCTTGAGGTCCTGCACGAGATAATAAAAGACGCGGAGGCCTTCCGGATCCGCAGACTCGGTCACGTCGTTGATCGAGCCGATCTTGGCAGTCTGCGCAGGTAGGGTCAGCAACAACCAACTCAACCGCAAGCAACATGGGCTGCGCAATTACCTCAAAAGAGATATGGTCGTTCCCAACCCGGATTTCCAGCTCCTGCCTCCCATCCTTATTCTTGGTAGGCCATTTTGCATCGTCCTCCCTGTGGGCTATTAGCCTTGTGCCACCAGCTGTCCGCGGGCTGCCAACCATACTTCAGAATCTCGCTTTCCTTCACAATCTTCTTGATCTCGTCGACAACCAGGGAGCTCACAAACACTGCGGTAAGGATCAAGCGTCAGTCGGCTGCCGGCTCGGTATTCGGGGGCGGGTCTGTTGATCGTACTCTCTTTCCGGATCAGGCTGTCGTTCCTGTAGTTGGAGTTGTTCGCATAACGGGCGGTCGCACTACGGCCATCTCCGACTACGCGAAAGTCGAACTCTAGATAACGCACCGCGATCAGTCGGGTTCAGGGAGCTTCTCTTGGGTTGCTGCAACGTACCGAGGAACTCGTGCCCGAAGCGGCCCTGATGGCCGGAACTGGAGTGTTTTAGCTTCATATCCCAAGCAACCCAGAAAACGGCCTTGCGTACTAGTAGCGGATGTAGAATGGTTCGTTGAGATTCGACATGGCGGCGGTGATATGGATTGCGACACGACGGAATGGGAACCCTCGCGGCTGCCAGGCGATTTAGCGGTTTCGAGACCAAGGGTGCCAAGCTCAAAACCACAGCGGGGCAGAACCCCACCAGATCCCTGCTCGCTTGGCACCAGCACGTGATGAAGGCGCTGCCCGACAGCTGGCAACCCCGGCTGCCAGCAGGCCAGTAATGCCACATCTCCCATGCACGCCTGCTGTTCCTTCGATATTGACCGACCGTATCGGGGGTGGACTCCTTTGGCTTTCAACCACTGACCACGAACACGCAGGTGATGCTCCGCTCTCCCACGCTGCCAGCGGCCCACGAACCACTCCCTCCCGATCCGCCGACTGAGCACTCTCGGTCCCAGCAACCGCCCGCCTGCGCAGAACCGTGCGGCGACCCGACCAGAGCTCAGGAGTAGCGTGGCCCCATCCATCCACCCCTCGGCCAATTCCCGTCTCGAGACCGAACATCGCCGTTTGCACGCACGCACAAACCGGCGCCCGAATCCCCATTCACCACCACACCATACCATAACCGGCTTGTCGCCGCCCGCTGCCCGCCATGTCGTTCCTCGACAATGCATACAGCCTGGTCAAGGACAGTGCCACCGAGGGCACGCCGACCCTGGCCGAGCTGCGGACCCAGCTCGAGAAGGGCACCGACGACACCAAGGTCGAGACCATGAAGCGCGTCCTGACCATCATGCTCAATGGCGATCCCATGCCCCAATTGCTCATGCACATCATTCGATTCGTCATGCCGTCCAAATCCAAGCCGCTAAAGAAGCTTCTCTACTTTTACTACGAGATCTGCCCCAAGCTCGATGCTCAGGGGAAGCTGAAGCAGGAGTTTATCTTAGTATGGTACGGCGCCGCTTTGCGCTTCGAGATGTCGCCATGTGCTGACCAGGCCCTGCAGTAACGGCATTCGCAACGATCTGCAACACCCGAACGAGTTCATCCGAGGCAACACGTTGCGCTTCCTCTGCAAGCTTCGGGAACCCGAGCTCCTCGAGCCTCTCCTCTCCTCGGCGCGCTCGTGCCTCGAGCACCGTCACGCCTATGTGCGGAAGAACGCCGTGTTCGCCGTCGCATCCATCCACCAACACTCGCCGTCCCTGATTCCCGACGCCCCTGAGCTCATCGCCACATTCCTCGAGGGAGAGAGCGATCCCACGTGCAAGAGGAATGGCTTCGCTGCGCTGTCCAGCATCAGCCACGACAAGGCACTGGCGTACCTGAGCACCGTCTTCGATGGCATCCCGAACGCGGAGGAGCTCCTGCAGCTGGTTGAGCTCGAGTTCATCAGGAAAGATGCCGTCCAGAACCCGCAGAACAAGGCGCGCTACTTGCGTCTCATTTTCGACCTTCTCGAGGCAAACACTTCCACGGTGGTCTATGAGGCGGCGTCCTCGCTCACGGCGCTCACCAGTAACCCTGTGGCTGTCAAGGCCGCCGCCGGCAAGTTCATCGAGCTCGCCATCAAGGAGGCCGACAATAATGTCAAGCTTATCGTGCTCGACCGCGTTGACCAGCTGCGCCAGAAGAACGAGGGCATCCTGGACGACCTCATCATGGAGATTCTGCGCGTTCTCTCGAGTCCCGATATCGACGTGCGCAAGAAGTCGCTGGAGATTGCGCTGGAGATGGTGTCAAGCAAGAACGTCGAAGAGGTGGTGCTCCTCCTCAAGAAGGAATTGTCCAAGACGGTCGACCAGGAGTACGAGAAGAACAGCGAGTACCGCCAGCTCCTCATCCACTCGATCCATCAGTGCGCCGTCAAGTTCTCCGAGGTCGCTGCCAGCGTGGTGGATCTCCTCATGGACTTTATTGCCGACTTCAACAACACGTCAGCTGTCGATGTCATCAACTTTGTTAAGGAGGTGGTCGAAAAGTTCCCCGCGCTGCGGCCGGCAATTGCGAAACGACTTGTCGACACGCTCAGGGAGGTCCGGGCTGGCAAGGTCTATCGGGGCATTCTGTGGATTATCGGCGAGTACTCGCTTGACGAGAAGGATATCCGGGATGCTTGGAAGGGTATCAGGGCCAGCCTCGGCGAGATTCCCATCCTGGCGTCAGAGCAGAGGTTGCTGGACAACATGGACAACGGGGAGGAGAACCAGGATCAGGATCAGGTCAACGGGCATTCCAAGCCGACGCCAGGGGGCTCCCGCAAGGTGCTCGCTGACGGGACATACGCCACCGAGACGGCCCTCACAAGCCAGTCTGCCGCTGCTGCTAGGCTGGAAGCTGTGAAGGCATCTTCAAAGCCGCCGCTCAGACAGCTCATCCTGGATGGCGATTACTATCTCGCAACTGTCCTCTCGGCGACGCTCACAAAGCTGGTCATTCGCCATTCCGAAATTTCTTCCGAGGCCGCTCGCACCAACGCTCTTCGGGCCGAGGCCATGCTAATCTTGGTCTCCATCATCCGGGTTGGCCAGTCGCAGTTCGTCAAGGCGCCCATTGACGAGGATTCCGTGGACCGCATCATGAGCTGCGTTCGGTCGCTGGCCGAGTTCAAGGAGCACAAGGAGCTGGAGACGGTGTACCTCGAGGACACGAGGAAGGCTTTCCGGGCCATGGTGCAGGTCGAGGAGAAGAAGCGCGAGGCGAAGGAGGCGTTCGAGAAGGCCAAGACGGCCGTCCAGGTCGATGACGTGGTTGCGATCCGCCAGCTGTCCAAGAAGAACGCCGTTGACGGTGCCGACGCCATCGAACTCGACCTGGAGCGGGCAACAGGCGGTGATAGCAGCGCCGCCGAGGACCTGTCCGGCAAGCTCAGCCGGGTTGTTCAGCTCACCGGCTTCTCGGACCCGGTCTATGCCGAGGCATACGTCAAGGTCCACCAGTTCGACATCATCCTCGATGTGCTTCTCGTCAACCAGACCACCGACACGCTGCAAAACTTGACGGTCGAGTTCGCCACGCTCGGCGACCTCAAGGTGGTGGAGCGGCCGACGAGCCAGAACCTGGCGCCGCACGACTTCCACAACGTGCAGTGCACCATCAAGGTGTCGTCGACCGACACGGGCGTCATCTTTGGCAACGTCGTGTACGAGGGCGCGCACTCGACCGACACCAACGTGGTCATCCTCAACGACCTGCACGTCGACATCATGGACTACATCCAGCCGGCGACGTGCTCCGAGACGCAGTTCCGCACCATGTGGACCGAGTTCGAGTGGGAGAACAAGGTCAACATCAACAGCAAGGCCAAGACGCTGCGCGACTTTTTGGACCAGCTCATGGCGTGCACAAACATGAACTGCCTGACCCCCGAGGCGAGCCTCAAGGGCGACTGCCAGTTCCTGAGCGCGAACCTGTATGCCAGGAGTGTATTCGGTAGGTTTCCCCATCCCACATTTTGTGGATACAAAATACTAACCCCGTCAACAGGCGAGGACGCCCTAGCCAACCTGAGCATCGAGAAGGAGGGCGACGACGGCCCCATCACTGGCTTCCTTAGGATACGCAGCAGGTCGCAAGGCCTGGCCCTCAGCCTGGGCTCGCTCAAGGGGCTGAACAAGATCGGCTCGGCCGCTGCTTGAGGAGGGCGCGCGGGCAGGTATCTTGGCGGCGGCGGCAACGACGACAGCCCGGTAGTATGTGGCGGCGGCATGCTTGTTCAACGGATCTCTTGGCGGCGGTCCCGGCGTCTTCGTGGTGATGATGTGGGGCGTTGGGGGCGGAGGGTGAGTCGGCGGCGGCGTCGCAGCCCGGATGTAATCGGCGCGGTGGAGGGCTGTTAAGTCCGGGTTGGTGGGAGGGAGGTGGTGCAAGGAGTTCTGGTTGGAAGAGGAAGGGAGGGAGGTTTGGGCCCCGAAAAGAGCAGGCTGAGAAAAGAGCGAGGGGGAGGGGGTTGGGGGGTTGGTGGTGTTTAGACTACTACTATACAGCCTATGAATTCACCGTTTTGTTTGGACCAGGAACCAGATGATGGTCAGGGACGAATGCTTTTTTGATATCGGTATTGGTTATTTACATTTTTTTTTTTATTCAATGGCATTCATCAACTACCTAATAAGTAGGTACCCAAGCTCACTCCTTCGTCTTGAGCTCCTCATACGCGGCCACCAACCAGTTCCGAAACTCGACCGCCAAATTCTGGCGATGGCCCTCGAGCAGTTCGTCCTCACAGGCCGCGGGAAACCAAATACCCAAACTCACGTCAAAACCCCCGCCGTCCTCGTGATCCTTGAACTGGTGCAGAACCTCGCCCGTGTTGGTCCCGTCGCGCGTGTAGCCCTTCCCGGTCATGATGAACGTGGAACTATCGTCGCGCCCTGTCACAAGCTCGCTCGACTTGTTGTCCTGGCTATGGGCGATCTCAAGGTGCGAGACGTGGCGGCCCAGGGTTTCTACCACGACCATGCCCCCTTCACGGTTGGTGCCGATGTGGTAGTGCTCTGGGTGCGCGGCCAGCATTGCGGCCTCGTCGGCCTTGGAGATGGTTGCGAACCAGGTCATGAAGTCGTTGGTGGTGAGACCGCGGACGCTGAGGCGTGTTTCGGCGGGGCGGAGTTGGCCGTTGGATCTGGCTGCTGTCTCTTGCCAGTAACTGTCGCTCGCTTCCAGGTCGGGCTGGAGGAGTTGCTGGATGGCTTGGGGCCCGAGGCGCTTTTTCAGGAGGGCTAGGCTGCGCCGGGCGAATTTGAGCTCGAAGTCGTCGATTGTGCCGGGGGTTTGGGGCCGGACACTACCTGGCAGGTGAAGGGGGTGGTGGTGGACATGTTGTTTGGAGTTTGGAGAGAATCGTGGGGGTAGATTGTAGAAGCTGGGTGAGGATTGAGACTTGGTACAGAGTGCACTTGGAGCAAGAAGGGAGGTTAGCAGTATATATTCCACTGCTTTGATGCTGTATCGCCCAGACGGAAGCAGAGGGTGGCCGAGGACTCAGGAGTCGGCTGGAGATCATCACCGACGCCCCGGAGTGCGGAGTTCGCGATCCGATTCCTAATCGCGATCTGAATCGCGAGTCGATGCTTGATCGCCATCTTAACCGCGAGCCGATCCGGGAGCGGGGCGATCATGAGCCAACCCTGGAACGGGGCATTTGCGGGCTCATCATATGACCCGAGAGTTGGTCTTCAACATGGAATATGTTCTCGACTCGGGATCGATCATCTATCCGCGTCTGCGTGTTCTAGCCAACTTGGTCTCGGGCCGAGAACGCGGCTGAAGTGCTCATGCAGTGGCGCGAGTGGTTGCGTTTTGATACACCGGGCTAGATGTATTTGGTTAGATCGGCCAGGACATCGGATGGGATTCACGGGAATTGAAGGTGGGCTTGCCCCGACAGATGCCGGATCGCAGCCAAAGAAGTTGGCGGCCTCGAGGCAGGAACAGGTACCCGACGAGCTGAGGGAAGGCTTAAGAACCTTTGATGTAATCTTTGGGCTGAACCGCTTGGCCTTTGATGATGATGGCCTCGAGTCAACCTTGAAGTTGTACGCTTTGCGGATAAAGTGGATCTCTGCCGTCTTTTCAACAATTAGCCCGTTGGCGGCACACCATAGCCGGTCCTCTTCCTCCTGGCGATGCACGTCAGTTCTAGACATGTTGCTCAATTTGACCAAGACCTCGGGAACTAGTTAACTATTGTGCAGTGAAGGTCTCGGCATGTCTTATAGCCCAGTTGTACGTACCTTAAACAGCCCCAGACTCGTCATATTATGATGGGTATTTTACGAGTATCTCGGTTTCATCAAGTCTAAAATCATAATTATCATTACAATGAGAATTAGTAATACTTTATGCAGTACACAACTACTCAAACCAACTAGCACATCGGTCAGATACTAGCAGCCGTCGTCGATCGTCCATCGTGGTCCAGTCCTCGAAGACAGGAATTACATAGGTAGATACCTCCATTGGATGTTCGTTAGCGCCTGACCTCGGGTCGGAGGGATTCAAAGGCCGATTTCTTTATTGGAGAGATTCAGAGAGAGTAATTGCTCTTATCTTTTTTCCCATTCCCTTTTCCCATGTCCCTTTTCCTTCATTTTTTCCTTTCTTGCCTTTGATTCCAAGGCCAGGACAGTGCAAAGGTTTGCTGAATGTGGACTTGCGCATACTGTGTGGTTCCAAATACTGAGCCGCACGTGCTGATATTTGACCGGCGGACGAGAATGGTTCTCTACACAGTATTCGCCGAGGGCTTAATTTTCACCATGAGATGGGGGCCGAGGGGCGTTTGTTCGAAGGATTCATCCTTACGATGGAACCTGTCTCAAAATCAAAGACACAGTTCGGCCATGAGGGCTGCAGGGGCCTTCGTATTGCGAATCGCCGCCGAGCCATCATCCCCGTTCCCGTTCCCCTTCTCCCCCAAAGCTTAATATATCTTTCCATTCCCCACATGGTCGCACGTCAATGTCGACCCGTCGCGTCAGCATCGCGGATCGCTCGTCTTCGCCCTCACCATGGCCGAACAGTAAAATGAGATAGCAAGCTCCTCGTTGCCGGCGCAGCTCCTCCACCATGTGACGCGCCGCCGCTCGCGCTTCTACGGCATCATTGCCGTCGCCCTCGTCGTGCTCGCCGGCGCGACCTTTGTCTACGGCGGTTTCGCCGCGGGCGTCGACTTTCCCTCGTACATCCCCAAGACAAAGGAGTCGCTGCCCAACCACGGCGGCGCAAACGGGCATCAGACGCAGACGCCGCCCCCGCGACGCAACAGCCGCCGCCCGAGACACAGCATGGAACCGGCGGCGCATCGGGCTCGCACGGCGACGACTGGCGCCACTCGACGCAGACGCCCGCCGCGCACGTTCAGCCGGGCATCCCGCCCCGGATCTGGCAGATCCTGCTGCCCAAGAGCTCCAGCGCGTCCAAGGACACCTTTGTCGCCGACCCCAAGATCCTCATCGTCACGCCCTCTTGGCTGGCCATGAACACCGACTACACCTAGTAAGCACCCCTCCCTCCCTCCTTGGGATACCCACCATTGCGCCCGCCAGCAAAGACTCGGTCTATTAACACTCTCCTCCCGCTAGCACCCTCGTCGGCCAGAAAGACGAGTTCGTGCGCACAAACTTCGGCTCCGACCCGCGCATCGTCGCGGCCTTCGAAAAAAATGCCCAACGTGGGCATGAAGTCGGACCTGCTCCGCTACCTGATCCTGTCGGCGGCCGGCGGCGTCTACACCGACACGGACACGGTCGCGCTGAAACCCATCGACGAGTGGGTGCCCGCGGAGCTGCGCGACAAGGTGGCCGTGGTGGTAGGGATCGAGTTCGACCGGCGCGACGGGCCCCGGTGGGTCGACATCTCGCACTGGGTGCAGTTTTGCCAGTGGACGATCGCGGCGGCTCCCGGCCACCCGGTGTTTGACAAGATGGTGGCGCGCATCCTCGAGTCGCTCGACGGGCTGGCCAAGGCGCACGGGGTGTCGGATTTCGGGGAGCTCAAGAAGCTGGGCAGTTTTGGGGTCATGAACTCGACGGGCCCCGCGGCGTGGACCGACGTGGTCTTTGAGCAGCTGCAGGAGTTTGACAGCTCGCTGACCGACATCAAGAACCTGTCGTACATGGAGAAGCCCACGCTGTACGGTGACATGCTGGTGCTGCCCATCGACGGCTTCGGCATGGGCCAGCCGCACTCGCAGAGCACCAATGACGGCAGCATCCCCAAGGATGCGTTGGTGAGGCATCTCTTCAAGGGCGCGTGGAGAGGGGATAAGCGGCGGCGTGCTGGGCCGGCCGCGTTCCGAGAGTACCAATGATGGGGTCCATTTCTCACGGATGCCCTGGTGAAACACCTCTCTGAAGGGGTCGCGGGGAGGGGATACACGGAAGAAGCGGAAGACGGGCAACCTTGGCCTACATGTATGCGGTTGGATAACATAATGATAGACCCTGTATTATTGACCTCACCTAAAGCCATGGAGTTTGGCAATCGAAGGTTTCTTGAGATTTCGGGAAGAGCAGGAGGATCTGAGCGGGATGATGGGAAGTGGCGTTTATTTAGACAATGCAGCTGATGAGTTCACCATCTTGGTTTGGGCAAAGAGGTTGGTTGAGGTTCATGTCGATTGAAAGCAAAACTCAAAGCTGGGTATTTCCATTTCTGTGTATGCGCCCATGCAAATCGCCTCCCTCGCGGAGACACTAGGGGTGCTCGTCCCTGCTCTCGTCGAATCCTTCCTGTAAGAAGTAGGAATAGATAAGAAAGGGACAATTCAACGCCGCCAACTCCCGAGCTGGTACGATGGAGTTGCATCTCCCTGTGTGAGGGCAAAACCAGGATATACAGAGGAAAAGAAACCAGATGTCATTCATTGCATCGTCAGGCAGGCCAGATTAGTGCCGGTAGAAGAACGGGGTATGCTGGGTAAACGAAAGAACAGGGTGGTGAAGGTGAAGAGGGTATATGTTGAAGTTGTTGTTCCGAGGTTCAACAGCTCGGGCTGGAAAGCAAATGCCCGCCGATCCGTGGAGGCTTGGTTGACGTTTGACGACAACGTCCACTGACTCGATTTCCAGAGCCTGTGGCGCGCTTTGCCGCCGAGCGGTGGTCGAGTCGTTACATGACCATGGCTGCGAGCATCCAGGCGACTCGGGGATTGTAGGGGGTCCATTCCTCGCCTTCGTCGTCCGTTTGCTGTCGATAGCCGCGGTGCAGCCTTGACGCGCGGCGGGCTTTGATGGCAGCGATGTAGCGCAAGCAGGGATTCTGTCGGGTCTCCTCTTGCGGGAGGAAGTCATGGCTGTCCCCATCAAGGATCTCATAGCGAGATCCAGGGGCGCAGAAGGGTCTGAGGTTTCGCAGAGCCGGAGTTAACCGGCCTCGTCTACTTGTGCGAGGCAGAGACAGGAGGGGCGCGGTATCTGTTGAACCGGCTCGGGCTGAGTCGTTGATATGTGTGGAATTGGCGCTTTCAGATGCGGAGGTGGATAGTCGGGGAGGCTCGTCCTCCAGCAATGATGGCCAGCGGTTCTAACGGCTGAACACCAAGGCGTTGATGACATGACCTTGCTTCCAGCCCTGGGTCATGAGGGGAGAACCCTCCTGAAGGATCTTGCCCATATAGGCGATGCGTATCTTCTTGTCAGAATGGAGCTTTGAGTTTTGACTGTCAGCATGGGTAGCTCCTCCAGGTCAACGGTAAGGGGCCCCACCTTTGCTTTCTCTGCAATAACTCTCGCAATACGCCGAACAGAGTCTCCCTTGTCCACCGCAATGCTGACATCCCGAGACCCGTCACTGAGCCTCGCCCTGATGGTGATCTGGTCCCGGATATCCACAACAGCCTTGCCCTTCTCCTCACGGCGCCGCTCAGCCTCGTCGTCGCCGTACTCTCGCTCCGTCTCCTCGCCGGCTGTCAAGTCGGCCTTGTCATCGTCGAGGTCCTCATCCTCGGCTGAACCAGGGCTCCATAGCAGGTTGGAGGGGTCTGCCACGACCTGGTGCGAAAGCTGGTAGTAGTTGCCAAACGCATCATATGCGCCGTTGTACAGGTCTCCGGTCGGCAGCGTGATATCGGCCGCATCAATGATGCTCTGCGCTGTTGCCAGGGCCACGGCGGGGTCTTCTTCGCTTGGGCCTCCGTCCTCGCTCATCCGGTGGTACTGGCCATTGCGGGCCGCCTCGTCCGCAGCCCAGAGAACCTCGAGCGCCGCATGCAGAGTCTGCCATATCTCCTCTCTCCCGGTAACCCGTGTGTCGAAGAACTCGGCCCTCTCCCGCCGTAGGGCCGCTGGTGTCCATTGCCGGCCGTTGCTGGCCCATTCGTGCCGCCGCAGGGGCTTGTTGATGTGCTGGTCCAGTGGTTGGTGGGATTGTCTTCGGCGGCGGCGGGAGCTCGAGGGGAGGGGTTCGTCGACGCCTGTTTGCGAGCTGGATGCGCCGGCTGTTTGGGTAGCCTCGTTGATTGCTCGGCCGGAGCCGGTGGCGGCGCCGCCTGGGTAGGGTGAGTTGGGACCACCGTCCCGGGAAAGACAACAACCCTAAGGATGGTGGTCAGGACAGTCGAACGCTAAGCGGTGTGCTGACTCAGGAAACGAAAAGAAGGGAAAACGGCGACATGCGAACTGCAGCGGGCAGCGGCCGTGGCAGAGGTAACACAGAAATTGAACAACGGGCAGTCGCAGAAAACGGGCAAAGAGACACAAAAGAAGGTACCATACCATCGTAGTCGATCTTTGGCGATGGCGATTTTGTGCTCGATTTCGAACCCGCTGGGCCGCTCGATCTAGCCGGCTGAATAACTAGTTCATGACGGCAGCAGGTCGGGGCTTCGTAGAGAAGCTACCAGGTAGATATCGCAGCCTCTCCGGTAGCAGGCTGGTCGGGTTGCGCCTGGTTTGTGTCTTGAAACTCGAGTGTCCCTCCAGCGAAACACCCGGCGGTGTGATTTGGTGGCTTGAAAAGGGGAAAGTTCGCGGAAAAATGCAGTGTCACCTCCTTCAGCGATAAGTCCCCCAAGCCGGAGTACGGCAGGCAAACCAGAACCCGAACGAGTGTGTGGGCGTTGGGTGATGTTTGTCGCCCGTGAGCTGAGCTCTGGTGCGCAAGACCCCACACGGTCTGTGGTCGGTGGGCCACTGGGCTCGTGGCCCGGCCGTTCTCCGCTTGGCCTCGCTCGGCTAGACCCAGGTGGGCCGGTCGCTGTGGGGGGTCGGGGAGGGCGATGAGCACAGAGGTTTGCTCGCGACGAGCTTACTGTGAAGGAAAAGAGGACGGTTTCAGTCGGTGGGATCGAATGCCGACTCCGGCCACAGAAGGGACAAGGAAATTGTAGCCCTCGCAACGATGCAGCGCACTGGATACGAGGGGATGACGTTGAAGCAGTGAAAGTTGAGGAGATGGAGAAGCACGAATCCGGGCGCTGCCAAGAAAGAATTTGGGTGGGGTTAATTAGGTATGCAGCTAGTGGCGCCGCTAAGCCAAAATCAGGAGTTGGAGTTAGAGTTGGAGCGGCAACTTATCGACAACTCTTTTCCTCACTTCCCTCACTCAACATCTGACGCGATGCAGAGATGTTGTTTGAGACTATGTATGACCATCACTTAGATACAATCTCGTATCTTCGTACATGACATACAGGGCTGACACAGTCCTGCCCTGAATTTATCCCAACCCTCAAACCCCGAGAGAACGTGAGAGGCTCCCACAAGCATCACGGGCTGTAGTTCAGAGAGCTGCTTGCACTCTTCATCGGGCCAGCGTCCGCCATGCTCACCACAAGAACCCCCGACAGCGCTTGGTCCCGCATTTGCACACCGTCATGTCCTTGCTCTTTGACGGATCGTATGCGTCGTAGTCCATTTCCTCCAGCCCGTCGACATAGTCAAACGTCAGCTCCTCGCCCGCGGGGATGTCCCGAATCGCAAACAGCGCGAGGTCGTGGATGTGCTTGTCCGCGTGGTCGCCGACGCGCGCAAAGATGCGCATGTTCGGCTCGCAGCTGTGGTTGATGAACCGCGTTGGCCCGCTCATCCACTCCCCGTCGACCTCGAGCGGCGGCGCTGCTAGCAGGGGATCGAGCGAGTCCGGGTCCGAGAACTTGTCGAGAGCAAAGAGGTACACGTCTTTACGCCGGGAGATGGTCGATTCCGCGCGCCGCCGGTCCGCCTCTTCGCTCGTGATGATCTCCCCCAGATACCTGTCGACGAACTGCCCCTCTTTGATGTCGACGGGGCACTTGACGCCCCAACCGCGGTCGTCGGTCCGGAAGATCTGTAGCGGCACCGTCCTGCCCCGCTCCACCACCCTGTTCGGGCAGTCAGGCGAGCAGTTGCAGCCCTCGTGGCACTCGTAGATGGGCTCGCGGCTCATGAGGATCCTACTCCTCAGCAAGCCCGCCTTGGCCCCGCTCGAGTGGTAGGCGAAGCGCTTCCGGCGCGGCAGGGCGGCCGCCGAGCCGTCGTACTTGTCCTCGTCGCTGTCGGGCGCCATCTCGTCGAGGCACTGGCACGTGTTGTACATACAGTCCTCGTCGTCGGCGCAGTTGCAGCCCGTGCGGAACGAGTCCTCGGCCACGGGCACGTCGTCGGCGATGATGGAGTGGTCGATGAAGCGGAAGTTGGGGTTCAGCACCTCGTTGTCGTCCTCGGCGTCGTTGACGATCGTGATGGGGATGGACTTGTGCGTCGCGAAGGAGCGGATCTGGCACCAGTGGCAGTCCCTCTCCTCGTCTGGGTCTGACTGACGGGCAACGTTAGATGTCGGTGACTGCAGCTAAACGCCATTTTCCTGCCGTACCTCTGGCAGTCCGTGGTTGAAGAAGTGGGGACGGATGGCGTCCTCCATGTTCGCGGCTCTTGGTTCGGTTCTTTGTTCAAGTTGAAAAGAAATCCAGTTAGAACATGGGGTCTGTCTTGCGAACGTTGACAACAGAAACAAAGTCCTCAAAAGTGCTGTGGAAGTTGCTTCGCTTCTCTTCGAAGATGAAAGTCAACGGTTGCACAATGCAAATCGCCCGAGCAGCGCGTCGCGATCATGGAAACGCGACTGTGGGGCGGGCACTTAAACGTTATGTGGTATTAATTGACGGTGTGGGGCCGACTGGCCGGCCGGGAAAGGTGGGTCAACCAAAAACGCAACTCGCTTGAGATTGCTTGCTGTTGTTCTTTCACCAACCACCACCGTGCCTCATCAATGGGCTGCAATGTTTACGCACTAGTGTCAAGCCATGGCGGCCATGATGGGCACACTTACGAGACGAAGCACAAGTAGACGCGGATGCTTTGAGACAACCAAGTTTGCTTTTCTGACTCTAGACCCGGTCTATAAACAACCTTCCGCCTACTGCGAGGATGGGCTTGTCCAAACATTCACCACAGCATTGACAGAGCGCTGAGGTGTTCCAGACTGCAGGGCCTCGCGGAAGACGGCCAAGGCCTGGGTCCCCAAGGACAGGGGCACCTTTATCCGCTCAGCCTCCTCCAGCGCCTTTTGCAGGCTCTCCGCGACATCATTGAGACTCGACTCGCCGTCTGCGGCCTTCGAGAGCTTGGACTCGGCGCCCTGACGGAGCGCGGCGATAAACCCAGGGCCATGCTGCTTCAGCATCGTGCTCGCGCCCGCCGCGTTGACGCACAGGTCCAGCACCTGGTCGAGATCCAGGCCCACGGCGCTAGCAAACGCGAGGGACTCCCCAGCCGCGCAGAGGTTGATCGCCTTGAGCAGGTCAACTACCAACGCCAGCTTCTCCTCGTCCGTCTTCGCCGGGCTCTCGCCCGCCTCGCCGGTCCCCGCCTCAGTGTACAGCCGCAGCAGGCTGCTATCGTCATCCTGCCCGTACCCCTTCTCAACCGCCTCCCGGTAACCCTCCTCCGCCTTGCCCGTCATCGGCACCGGGAACCCGCTCCTCTGCGCCTCGGCCGTGATAATCTTGGTGTCCTTGACAATAATATTCACCGCGCTCGCGATCGGCTGAAACTGCGTCAGCATCCGCGGGGTGCGGTGCTCAAACATCCAGTTCCACGCGTCGGACGCCAGCACCGCCTCCTGCGCCCGCGCCAGGTCCAGCCCCAGCCGCGCCGCGAACCCCATCGCCTCGCTCGCGGCCAGGATCTGGCACGCCGCCAGCACCTGGTGCACCATCTTCATGTTGCTCCCCGCGCCCACGCCGCCCTGCACAATGTACAGCTTGGCCGGGTCCGCCATCTCGGCGAGCAGCGGGCGCGCCCTCTCCAGCGCCGCGTCGGCCATGCCCGCCATGATGGACAGCGTGCCGTCGGCCGCGCGCGCCGCGCCGCCCGACACGGGGCTGTCGACCAGCAGGATGTCGTCGCGGCCGAGGCTGCGCAGCTGCCGGTCCAGCGACTGGACGTAGTCGCAGGGGACGGTCGAGCAGAGGAGGAGGGCCGCGCCGCGGGGGAGGGCAGCGACGGCGGCGTCGGGCCCGTCGAGGAGCACCGACTGGGCTTGTTGCGCCGTCGCGACCATGCAGACGCAAAAGGCCTTGTCGGCGACGGCGGCGGCGGGCGTCGTGGCCGTGAGCCCGCCCGCGGCCGCGAAGCGCTCGAGGGTCGGCGCCCACACGTCGAAGCCGGTTACCGCGTAGCCTTGCTTGACGAGGTGCGTGGCCATGCCGAAGCCCATGGCGCCGAGGCCGATGAAGGCGATGGGGGGTTTGGAGTCGCTCATGGCTGTGGAGTGGGCTGGTGAGGTGTTGCAGCTCTGGAGGGTGGTGGTTTGTCCGGTGAACTTGAGCCCCTGAACAACACTTCATACACTGCTTCGGACGAACTTGAGGTGTATCTGGCAAGTTCAGGTCAGTGCTGATGATCCAGGGAGGCCGGCAGAACTCCGAGTCACCTCGCCACAGCTAATGCCGAAGCCACCGGGCCGACCGGGTGAAGTCGAAAGCGGCTCCTGATCCCAGAGCGCCAAACCGTCCCCCCGCTTCGCAAATCCATCCCTCGCGAAGTTGGTGATGCCCCTCTGCCGATGGCGGCCAATGATGACGTTACTTGTTCTCCCCACTGAGGCACTCACTAACGTTCCCGCATTCCGGCTAAACTCTCGTGCATCAACATCCCGCCTGGCCCCCCCTTGGCACTTGGCGTGGGTGCAGCCCGATTGGGAATCCCGAGGGGGATCTTTTGGCCTCCTTGGTGACATCTGCCGGCCGTCAACGGTCTTTGAGTCTTTTGCATCCGAGGTATTAACTTGCTCTGACAGTCAGCGGCAGATTGAAGAATCGTATCCACGTGCGGGTTTCCCTCTCTGCAGTTGACCTTCACTTCACCACAAACCACCTTCCAGCCACCACCATCCTCAGTCAACAACACCCACCCTCCCCAACAAACCACTCCCCACCACCGCCACCATGCCCCGCCCACCCCTCGCCCAGAACCGCACCATGGCGATCCTCAACGCCGCCAAAGCCGGCGGCTACGCCGTCCCGGCCATGTGCTGCTACAACATCGAGTCCATCATCGCGACGGTGCGCGCGGCCGAGGCGGCCCGCTCGCCGGCCATGGTGCTGCTCTTCCCCTGGGCGATCCAGTACGCGGGCGACGCGCTGGTCAAAGCCGCCGCCGAGGCCGCGCACTCGGCGTCGGTCCCCGTCTCGCTGCACCTCGACCACTGCCAGACGCCCGAGCTGGTGCGCCGCGCGGCGGATATCGAGGACGGGTTCGACAGCATCATGTGCGACATGAGCCACTACGAGAAGGAGGAGAATCTGAGGTTGACGGCGGAGCTGGTGGATTATTGTCATGAGCGGGGCATCGCGGCCGAGGCGGAGCCCGGGCGGATTGAAGGGGGGGAGGATGGCGTTGCCGAGACGGCGGATCTCGAGGGGCTGCTGACGACGCCGGATGAGGCCGAGGAGTTTGTCAATACGGGCATTGACATGCTCGCGCCGGCGTTTGGGAACGTGCATGGCGAGTATGGCCCGCGCGGGATCCAGCTCGAGTATGAGCGGCTGCAGGCCATCAACGAGCGGGTTGGCGAGAGGGTGCGGCTGGTGCTGCATGGCGCGGACCCGTTCGATGAGGAGATCTTCCGCAAGTGCATGGCTGGTGGCGTCACCAAGATCAATATCAACAAGGGCATGAACAACCACTACGCGCGGGTGCAGGACGAGATGAAGGGGAAGCCGTTGACGCGCGTCATCGAGGCTGGCACCGACGCTATGCAGGAGGCCATTGAGCGGTACTGCGTGTGGCTTGGGAGCGCTGGCAAGGCTTAGGTTGGAACTGGAATGTGAGGCGAGGTAGATGGCGAAAAGTTCGTTGATTTGACATGAATTCTCGAGACTTGAGTTGTGTGCCAGTGGCCCGGGGTTCAAAGTGCCAGCGTTTGAAAGTTGAAAACCTCTGGAGAAGCATGAGGAAGGAGCACGGTGACGATCAACTTTTGAAATCTAGGGTACTTGCCTGCTCTGGGTTTTCAACTGGTGGCCCACCAAGCATCATAAAAATTCAAATTGAAAGCTGTAACTAGAGCTTTGGATTCTGGCAACTCAACGCTCGACTCTAGAATTAAGTGCGATTATTGCTTAAATTACATGGCCGTCCGCAGCCCTCGAATGGCAACCATGGCGCCCCAGGCACCAGGGTCCGGCGGCAGTTCCTTCCCCTCGGTCCCAGCACCGACATAAGTCGCTCTTCCCAGTCTCGGCTTCAGCGTCTTGGTTGCCTCGGACCCCTTCACCGCCGCCGCCACGCCTTCCTCGAAACTCTGCGTCGCCTGCATGGCCTCGGCAAATGGGAGCAGCGTGTCCATGACAGTACGGTCGCCGACCTTGGCCGGCGTGTAGTGCGCAAGGTGGTGCACCGCAGCCGTCAAGGCTTTGGACCACACGGCAACCGCGCCTTCGGTCTGCGCCAGCGCGCTGTTCTCTTGCAGCGCCGTCCGCAGCGACACGAAGAAAATGCCCAGGATGCCGCCCAGCGTGCCGCCCATTTTGCCCTCGACAATGTCCTCCAGCTCGGTGAGCACCTCGACCACGGACCCCTTCGCGGCGATGTTCTTTTTGGTGATCGCATCGAGGAGAGCTTTTGCGCCCGTCTCGAGTGTGAGGCCGCAGTCGCCGTCGCCCATGACCGTGTCCCACTTCGTCAGGTCGGGCTCCGCTGCAATCAGCGCATCGCACGCACCGCGCAGCATCCTCTCCAGCAGCGCGGGGTCGATCTTGAGGTCTTTTGTGTCGTCGACGGTCTTCTTCGCCTCGGTTGGCGGCTGGACGAGTTGCTCTGCGCGAGGGCGCCGTTGGGGGTATTTCTGGGCCCCGGCGACGGCCTCCCACGCCGTATCGGTCCGAAGATCGAAGAAGCCCTTGATTTGCTCCACGGAGTAGGTGCTGTTGGCGGCAATGCCGGAGAGGTTGATGACCGAGACAGAAAACGCCGGCGCGTTGAGCGACGTCTCCAGGCAGCCCGAGTACACCCGGACCGGCTGGATGTTCCAGTCCTTGAGGAGCTGCTGGAGAAGCTCGTCGACCAGTCCACCGAGCTCGAGGTTTGACATGCCGCCAAAGTTGCTGACCAGCAACGCTGTCTCATCCCCGGTCTTGAAGTTGACGTAGCCCCTCTCGGGGTCTGTCTCGTCCAGGCAGTACGTCAGAATCTCCTTCACCAGCCCTTCCGCCGTGGGCGCCGGCGACAGCTTCCTGTATCCCGGCTCGTTATGCGGCCCCGTCCCGATCTCGACCACGTTCTCCTGCAACGCGCCGTGCTCGGTCCGTCCGGGGACGTGGCAGTGGTCGAGCGTCGCGGCGATGCTGACAATCTGGCCGTTGACTGCCGTGCCGAGGTCGTAGAGCTCGTCAAGTGACGCACCCTGGGAGGCGGCAGCACCCAGGATTTTGAGGACCCCAATTTGGCCAGCGAGACCACGCCGGCCGACCAAGGACCCTCCCTTCTTGCCGATGGAGACGTCGTCGCCGCAGATCAGCATCCGGCAGGCCTTGCCCTTGGCCTTGGTCTTCTCGGCCGCGAGGCCAAAGTGAAGGCAGTCGCCCGTGTAGTTGGTGATGACCAGCAAGGTGCCCTTATCCGAGGGAACGGCCTCGACGGCGGCGAGGATCTGCTTGGTGCTGGGCGAAGCGAAGACGTCACCCGCCACGGCCGCCGCGAGCATGTTGGTGCCGACGTAGCCTGACCATGCTGGCTCGTGGCCGGAGCCGCCTCCGCTGATGATGCTGACGTTTGAGGTTGGGGAAGCTGGGTCAAAGACGACGCGGTTGGTCTCGTCGAGGTTGAGCCGGGGGTTGCTGGCGACGATGCCGCGGAGGGCTTTGGGGACGAGCCCGTCGAGGGTGGAGAAGAGATGCCGGTTGGACATGTTGGGTATGTGATGTGTGTGTGTGTCGGTCGAGATCGAGCCCAAGGAGGAAGAGAAACTTGGAGGAGCAGCTCCAAAGGATGCCCGACTGCGGCGCACACTGTGTCAGGATCGAGATCAGCGTTGATCTTCTCGGTCCCCCAACCTGTGACGCAGCAACCTATAAAGGACACCAATGACACACCTGCCGTTAGCGCGGGGCCGGCTACGCGGGTGGTGGCACGAAGAGGGGCAGTGCATGGTCTCGATCCGTCTACTAATACCCGGCTGACACCCTGAGGATTCCTGGGCATGCCGGAATACCGGGAACGGAATGGCGCCTTGGATAAATGCCGACCCTCCCACCATGCCATTTAAGCTAGATCCATGGCATTTTGTTCTCGCCCAAGTTCACAGTTAGCTAAGCCTGCTTTGTCCGAACATCATCAACCACCCAGCAACATGAGCTCACCAAAGTGGCGGATCGCCGTCGGCTGCGATGTGAGTTCTGTGCCTTCCAACCTCTCTCCCACTGCTAACACTTTGATTCCAGGACGCGGGCGTCGGCTACAAGAACAAAATCAAAGCCGACTTTGCGGCCGACGACCGCGTCGCCTCGGTCATCGACGTCGGCGCCGACGACAAGACGGCGTACCCACACATCGCCGCGGCCGCGGCCAAGCTCGTCGCGTCGGGCGAGTGCGACCGCGCCCTGCTGATCTGCGGCACGGGCCTGGGTGTGGCCATCTCGGCCAACAAGATCAAGGGCATCCGCGCCGTCACAGCGCACGACAGCTTCTCGGTCGAGCGCGCCGTGCTCAGCAACAACGCCCAGGTGCTGTGCATGGGGGAGCGCGTGATCGGGCTCGAGCTGGCCCGGCGGCTGGCCAAGGAGTGGCTGGGCTATGTGTTTGACGAGAGCAGCCCCAGCGCGGCAAAGGTGGCGGCCATTCACCAGTATGAGGAAGGGGAGGGGGGGCTGTCGGGCCAGGAGGAGGTCAGGGGGTGTTAGAGGGGCATGAGGGCTTCATGTCGCCATGGTATGAATTAGATTTCTTGGTTAGATATTGCATCTGCACGTCGACAGAGCTGGTGAATCGATCGCGCTGCTGCCGTGGCGTTGAGAGTGGAAGATCATGACGCTGGTGTTGTCCAAAGAACGTTCCCAAAAGGGTAACCCGAAGCTCCGTGTAAACCAACCCCTGGGGCCGGGGGCCCATTTAATTACCCCGAGTTGATCGGCCCGGGGAGGTCGGTCGAGACCGCGGCCGAGATCCATAGCTCTCCACTTGCCCCTCGCCTGGGCGCCTCGACCCCTCCTCGTGTTAACCCCGCGAACGGAGGCCCGCTATCGAAGGAATCAGAGGGTGGGCCTGATGAAAAGGGGTAAGCAAACAGGAACACAGCAGACGTTTCCCCGATGCTACAACCACGCCCTCGAAGTTACACACACACGTCATGTGCAACTTGAACCTCCCCACGATCAACTGCGAGGTGTAAACTCAACCACCGTCATACAGCAAGAGCCCACCCCCTTTTTCTCCCTCCCATCCCTCCCTAGATACCTAGGTAGGTATCAACAAAACAAAACAACCTACCCCCTATTCAACCCCCAACCCAAACAACCAACCAACCATGCCCTCCCCCGCAACCATGACCGCCACCACCATAACCCCAACCTCAGGCCACCGCCCCCTCCTCGGCGTCTCAACAAAAATGTACTTTTCCCACGCCCGCACCACCGCCTTCCTCTCCTCCGTCCTATCCCTTCTAGCTACCACCCCCAACTCAGAAGCAGTACTATCCTCCCTAGACGCATTCATAATCCCCGACTTCATCTCCCTCCCCTCGGCAATCTCTGCCATCGCCGCGGCCCCCGCCCCGGGGAATAAACTCGTCGTCGGAGCACAGGACTGCGCGGCGGCTGATTTCGGCGCGTACACCGGCGAGGTGTCGCCTGCCGTGCTGAAGGAGATTGGGTGCGGGATTGTTGAGGTCGGGCATGCGGAGCGGAGGAGGCTGTTTGGCGAGACGGATGGGGTGGTGAGGGATAAAGTGGCGGCGGTGGTTAGGAACGGGATGGTGCCTTTGGTTTGTGTCGGTGAGACTGGAGAGCCTGTCGCTGGGGATGGGGTGCACAAGGCAGCGGAGGAGGTGGTGAGGCAGGTTGGGGCGGTGATGGAGGGGTTGGACGACGGGGCCGAGGTGGTGTTGGCGTATGAGCCTGTTTGGGCTATTGGGGCGGCGGAGCCGGCTTCGGCGGAGCATGTGAGCGGGGTGGTGAGGGTGGTGAGGGAGAGTGAGGTTGTCAAGAGTAGGGAGGGAAGGACGAGGATTGTGTATGGCGGTGCGGCGGGGCCGGGGCTCTGGGGGCGGTTGGGGGGCGAGGTGGATGGGTTGTTTTTGGGGAGGTTTGCGCACCAGCCGGAGCAGTTTGTGAAGATGCTTTATGAGGTGGTGCGGATGGAGTTTGAGGGGTGATGTGTTGGAAGTTAACTGGGCTGGGATTTGTTGGCAAAGGGGGTTGTCATAGACCAGCACCACTAGGCATGGTGCGAGGCTTTGTCCTGTCACTGGATATTACCGGAACCAAGAGAGCACATTTAAATATTGTATTGATCAGAAACATCTTTTCGAGTAGTTCTGAATCCATTTACTTCTGCTGTAAATGGTTATTAGGCTGCTGAAGGGGATTGATACATATGTACTTTGGACCAGGGCCCCTGTCCAGAATATAGCGCGAACAAATAATGTCAAACACTGACCATGTCTCAGCCACCCTCGTGACTTCAAATCTCTGACATCTCACAGCCTTGTGTCGCAGCTGGGGCACATTTCCGGCCCCCGACACCTATCCTGAGCTCAAACCAACTCGGCATGACATTGAAACTGATGTTTCTTCGATTAGATGACAAAGATTACCTACCACAGCTTCCCTACGCATATCAGAAGTCCAACAGGCTGTGTCCTGAACATGGAGTTCGTCTCGGTGCGGATGCCCGACTCACCAACGGCGCAGACGCAACCAAACAACTCCCTTCATGATTCCTCACCTCCGGTCAATGACGAGGAGTCGGCCTTCTCTCCAAACACTGACAACTCAATATCATCCAATCGAGCGGAGTCCTGGAAGAGTTTTGCCTCATCAAGCTCGACACTCTTAGCCGAGCTTAGCAGCACCCTCTTCACCCGGGCAGCCGACACATACGCCTCCGCCCAAACTCAGCTGACCAAGCGGATGGGCGTTATCGCCAAGCTTGCCGGCATCGCGGGTTTTGCCATCGCCTGCGTTGCCCTGTGGTCAACCCTTTCGGCCATGGGCGACAGCGGCAAAGCGCTGGCGTTGGCCGAGTGGACTGCGAGGAAGGATTTCTTGGAGTTTTGCCAGGCAGTATGTATACACCGGACTCACTCCTGAACGTCTCAGGCGTGCTGACCAGCCTCTAGAGCAATTACAGCACCACAGAGTGCCAGAAGGAGAAGGAGACGCCCCTCGACCCGCCCCCGAAGTTCACCGACAGAGACTCGGAATCGAACAATGATTACAGGGGAATCGTATGCGGACTCGACATACAAGGATACGCGGGATTGCCCATCTTTCGCCTCCCCAGCCGGGATCAATTTCAAATTGGCGAAAACCTTCAAGGCGTCCCCGAGTTTGGCTGGCGTCCGCCCAAGACCTTGGGCTCCGAGTCGCCCGGGCAGGTTCTTAAACTCTGGCAGTATTTTGGCCGGTTGATGGGGACCATCAGAGACACTGATGAGCTCTGACAAAACCCAAAGCAAAGGAAGGATCTCTTCTCTACCATTTCAATAGCAGTCGTTTTGTGGAATCGATTCTCAATGTTGTCATTCATAGACCCAACAAGAAGTCTTCTACATGACCCGGCAAGAGTCAAATACACTCGAGATTTCCCCATTTCCGCCACTAACTGCTCCGCAGCTTCTTCTTCGGCCGCAGCTCGCCCGCATAATTGCGGAAGAACTCGTCGGGCTCGGTCGGGTGCTGGCCCGTGACGTCGTGGAAGGCCGTCGTCGAGATGTAGTTTGTCTTGCCCTCGCGCACCAGACTGTAGTACTCGAGGATGTACTCCTTCTCCGAGTCGTCGAGGTCGGCTTGGGACTTGAGGACCCGCTTGGCCTCGCGTCTGGGGAGGTTAGCATAATGGGGCAACTGAGGCTGCTGGATGGACAGTGAGGACTCACTCGGAGATGTTGTCAAACTCCATGGTTTGGCCCAGGGCCTTGCTGGCGGACTCGGCGAGCTCCTTGCCGGCGCAGAGCATGGGGCCGGTGAGAACCATCATCTGGCCGCGGTGCCGGTCGTCGAAACCGTGCGGGCCCTTGCCAGAGAGGACGTGGGCGGCTACAAGGGAGACGTCCTGCAGGTGTCAGCGCTTGGAAATATGAGTATCTCTGAGAAACCACTTACACCAAGTGCAACGGGCGCAAACTTGTGATTCTCACCAACCGGAAGCGGCAGCAGACCCTCGTTGCGAGCCTGCTCCGAGTAGAGGAGGAGGTTCTCAGCGTAGAAACCAGCCCTGCCCACACAATTATTAGCATACCCCTCTTCCCGTATCCAAACCTGTTTAAACCAAACCTACCGAATCACACAAGGCGAGTGCCCCAGCGGGTTACTCGGATCGCCCTTGCACCCCAGCACCACACTCTCCAGATCGATAAACTCGCGCAGCCGCGGCTGCTTCTTCCGCTCCGCATAGTCGCACCCGGCCGAGCTGATCAGCAGCACGTTGGACACGCCGGCCTTTTTCGCCGCGTTGGTCAGCTCGATGGTGATGTCCAGCTTGTCCTTGCGCGCGGGCGGGATCAGGCAGATTGTGTCGCAGCCCGTCTTCTTCAGCGTGGCCGCCATCTCGCGCTCGCGGCCCGGCTTGTGCGGGACGATGACCGCGCCGAGGGACTGCAGTTCTTTGGCTTTGGCTGAGGTTGGGTCCATGGTGAGGCCCGTCAGGCTGTCGATTTGCTTCTTGAATTTGTCGTCCGTGAGGAGGAGCTCGGCGATGAGGAAGCCGGTTTGGCCCTCGACGGCTGTGATGCAGACGTTGCGAGGCATTTTGGGTGTTGGTTGGTTGTATGAGTTTGGGTGAGTTGGTGGTGAGAGAGGGTGGTGGTGAGTTGGAGATGGAGATGGGGAGGTGGGAGCTTTGGATTCAAGTTTCAACGGACGGGCTTTGTATGCAAACCGTGTCGCAAACGCCTCACACGACACGGCTTGAACATGCTCAATGTCATTCATGCGGTCATGATGTCGAGTTGATTGTGGTTTGGTACAACTTCCAACATTACGTCATGCATTCGAGGCTCGATCATCGTGCCTCGTCTTCGGAGTTTCTTCCCCTAGCGAGGCACTTCCCCACTTTCAACATCGTCATTGTTTGTAAACGGCTTCCCCCGTGTCTTCGTGGTCATTGTTAAGTCAAAAGACAGCTGTTCTCTGCGCTTCTTTAGTAGCCGGAAGGTTAAGAGGTCACCGCAAGTAGACAAGTTGTCAAAGATGTCATTGTTCCGGCACCCCTTAGCAATCAGGGATGCGGGTTGCCTTAGCAACGATCGGGTACTGTACACGACGTGGGACTGTCCATAACCCTTGACCGTGGGTAATGAATGGATCATCCGGTCCTAAACCTTACAAAAAGTGAAAAGAAAGTCATCTTCCGCGAGAGCCGCAACCACAACTTGAAACAGCTCCAACCCTGAGTAGGCTACACCGTTGGTGCGGTTTGTTCCAGGCAGCCAGCGGACCGAAGTCTGATGGGACATAATATCCCCCCAGAGACAGCCAACACCTTGTGCCACACCAATGCCCTCCTCCATGCACCTGTTCCATGCTCCTCCTTGTGTCAACCAATTTGGCCCCATTATCGACTGTCTTCTGATCCTTCGCTAGTGACGGCCGCCTTCCTCCACGCTCATTCTTCTCTCCTCGAGAAATCTCAACGTTGGTTGGAGATCGCAAAGAGCCTGCAGCTTGACCAAGACCCGCTCGTGGTGGTAGTTCGAGCCGTCACAGTTGCCGGCCTTGATGAGCCCGGGAGAGATAGCAAGGTCCACAACGGCGGCACCGGCGTGTTGGCCAGCGACGGGAATAACTTTCGCCCTCTCCATGGTCTCTGGGTCGAACTGAAACCCCAAGTTGGGAGGGTGGACCAGAGGCAGTTTGACGCGGGTGATGAAGACGTGAAAGTCAGCCCTTGCCAATCGGAAAAACTGGTCAAGCTCGGTAGCCTGTCGTATGATTCCATGGGCATCGCGATACATGTCGCCAGTACCTTCACGGTCGTTCGTGACAGCCTCAAGTAATTTGAGGAGATTTGTTGTCTCCGCTTTGACCATGTTGTCCGGGTTGCGCTTGTCAAGCTTCGAGACGAAGTGTGCTGAGCGCACTCGCCAATCGTGGAACTCCGCAATAGTGCTTGCAGATGGGTGTGAACGGCCGGAGTCGGAGAGACGATCTGTATTTCAGGTCAGCAAAGGAAACTTGGAAGCGCACTAATTGGGTAGGATATTCTTACCTCGAAACCCGCCGCAGAGAATAGCCCAAGTTTTGCCTTCCTCTCCAGCCCAGTACGTTGAGGATGGATCGAAGATTCGGATGCACAGAAAATGCCAGACCCAAGACTCGAGAAGAATGGGGCAGAACAGAGGTGCTTGTAGGGTCTTCGATGCGTTGGGCAGCCAGCTGAATGCTTCCGAGCCCGCAAGGGCTTCGATGGTTGAAAGATCCAGAGACTCCGGGAGATGGATGGACACAAACTGTCGGACTGAGAAACAGAGCGTTCTCCAGTTCCCTTGAACTGCCGCGTCGGAAAGGTTCGGAATATTGACGAAGTCCTTGTTCCGGATAGCTTTTAATTCAGCGGCGAACCTGGTCGTTTGCAGCTGCATCTGTTCCTTTCGTTCCGCATCCTTGCGTTGGAGTTTGCAGTTCTCTGCTCCCAGTTCCCCAATCTTCCGCTCACAGTCGGCGGCCCTGCGCTGGAGTTTGTAGTTCTCTGCTTGCAGCTCCTTGACCTTCCGCTCATAGTCGCCAGCCTTGCGCTGAAGTTTGCAGTTCTCTGCTCCCACCTCCCCAATCTTCCGCTCGCAGTCGGCGGCCCTGTGCTGGAGTTGGTAGTTCTCTGCTACCAGCTCCCCAATATTCCGCTCATATTCAGCCGCCTTCCTCTGCAGCTCGGCGATGGGGTTCTCCGCCGAATTGTGGCTGCTCCTCGTTCCTTGGAAAAAGGTGAAGGGCCACACCATGCCCTGGCTGGCGGGCGCATTCGATCTTTCCGCCAGATCCTTGACCTCGGCTCTCAGATTACTGCACTCCAATGACTTGCGTTCGACGTCTCTCCGCAAGCTGAGAACATTCTGGCGTAGGTCTCGGCTCTCATGGTCCACCGTTCTGGCCCTCTCTTCGAGCTTTCCATTTTCCCGTTTCAAAAGCTCGTTCTCTTCCCTCAGGACGCGATTCGTGTACATGACCTGGGAAAAGTTGTCACGATTTTGGCTCGTATCGACATTCCTAGCCGACGGTGCAGCATCCCCCGGTGACTGCGGCTCGGTGTTGTGCCTGTGGAAGGTGAAGGACCCGTCTTGAGAAGGGCGACCGTGGTGAGGCGGAGGTTGAGGCTTTGGATCGCGCCTAAACCCATCTTGAAATCTCGCGTCGGAGGTTTCATGCGTTTCGCGGTTGCCAGCAGTTCGCGACCTGAGCCGGCTACCGATCGGGCTCGGCGGAGCGGAATCGATCGTCATTTTTGGGTTGAGCAGGAGCTGCACAAACGAGGAATGTCAGCATGAGATTACCGGGAAAACGCGAGTGAGAGCCATGATAATGCTAGTTAGGTACTTACAGTTCAACAGAACTGCATCGCATAATAGATGGTTGGAGTCGAGGTTGCGGTCGCAGTCGAGTCGCAGTCGCGGTCGCGGTTGGTGGCTCTTAAAATAGGTCGGAGATGGTCTGCTAAAATTCTCCAGAATGGGGAGACAACCTGGAACTTTGTTGTTGAGGCGGCCGGACAGATGAAAAGTGGCGAGTTGGTAAGGTGCGATGTGGGCAAGTCTGAAGAAGAGCGTGCGTGGTCAAAAGAAATCACCAGCGTGCGAAAAAGTACGATAGAGCAGTGGAGATTCTGGCACTTTTTTGGTCGGGAAACAAAGCAAGCCTCGGGACATGAGAGACTGGATAAAGAGCGATCAGATCGTTGGAGGGACTTGGACCTGGAAAGGTTGCCTGCTCAGAAGTTTTGGTTAGGCAAGACTGGCGTCGGGATACCAAGTTACCAACCACTAGGCAATGACCTAGAAGTATTCATTACCTCCTTAAGCTACCAGAATTCAGTGATTGCTCTTTGGCTCGCCTTCGGTGCCTTTGATACCTTAGTAAATGAAAGCAAGCGATTAGCTACGTTCTCTATAGTTATTATAGCTATTACTTTAAAGATTATACTTTTGAAAAGTCTATTAGTAATTACTATTATAACTAACATTCTCTAGATCTAATAGGAGGAGCTTAGTTATAAAGTCAATAGATAACTCGCTCTATATCTAGTTAGGGATAGGTAATAGCTTCAATAACCCTCTATGCTTCTCTCGCTGTACGGCTATTCTTCTATATATATTATAGTTATATAAGAACTTCCTTATATCTTAACCGAGTCCTAGCTATAAGAACTTCTAGCTTACTAAGGACTTAGTTAGGTCTCTACCTAGGTAGCCCGTTAATACTAAGTTATAGGTCTCCTAGATCACTCGTATATATAATAGTTTGTAGAATAGGAGTTAAATTTAGTCCCTCTAGTATAACCTTTTTCCTTCGTCGATCGAGTACTTAGAGATCGAGATTAATAAGCCCTATTATAGTAGTAACTATAGTCTCTTATTCTAAACGATCTTTTAAAGAAGCTAATAATAGTTATTAGTAGCTAGTCCTTCTTCCTATAATCGTTTTAAGGGTTTATTATTAAAAGGATTCTCAAAGGGGTTCGACTTATTAGTAAGGTTATCGAGTTCTCTATCTTATTTACTAGCTATAATAAAACTAGTACTAATCCAAGTTATCTTATCTATAACTAGATAGAGACTACTATACTTATAGCGTTCTAATAACTAGAAATATCGGCCTGAGATTCATTTGTCTTAGCTATCTATAGGTAGATCTTACTCTCTTCTTAATAGTATATTAGGTATAACCCCGATCTTTCCTAGGCAATAAGTCATTCGGAAGTTATAGCAGGATAACCTTTCTATCTACCAGACCTACCTCTCGGTAAGCTAATATTTCTTTTTAAAGTATCTAAGGTTCTTATAATCTATTTAGATCTCGAACTACTCTATACTTCGTAGCTTAGTATCCTACTAGTCAAGGTAGTAGATTATAGCTAAGAGCTCTTTGTTATAGATAATGTAATTGGACTTAGTAGGGTTATTTTTCTTAGAGAAGAAAGCTATAGGCTATTATATCTCTTCGTCGTCGAACTATAATAATACTCCTCTAATAGTATAACTAGATAAATCGGTCTCGAGGATAGTCTTCCTATTAGAGTCCTATTATACTAATATAGGAGTACTAATCAATAGGACCTTTAACCTCTCGAAGGCTTGCTTATATTTAGGTATCTAGATAAAGGGTATATTCTTTTTTATAAGAGCTGTCAAGGGTAAGGCTATATCTAAGAACCTAGGTATAAACTCGTAGTAGTAGTTAGTAAATCCAATGAACCTATAAATACCTTTTATAGTCTTAAGGCATTCCTATAGCTATACTACTTTGATCTTCTCTAGGTCTATATAAATACCTCTCCCTGTCTCTACAATAAACCCTAGGTACTTGATGCTCTTAGCCTCGAAGTTACACTTATCGATATCGATCTATAGGCTAGCTTCTAGGAGCTTGGCTATAATCTATACCTTCTTCCTATAATTAAATAAAGTACTATTGGAATAGATTAGTATATCGTTAATATATATTAAATAGAACTCCTTAAGATACTCCTATAGTACTATATTAATATAATACTAGAAAGTAGCTAGGGTACCTATTATATTATTATTATTATTATTTCCTACACCGATATGCCCGTAGGCGCGCCGGTCC